>PVJX010002175.1:0-136458 GCA_004027295.1 Dolichotis patagonum | reverse complement strand
GGAAGTGAGTAGTATTACTATCATTTTGCAGGTAAGGAGATCATTTACCAAATGTACATACCTAGAAAGTGACAGAGCACAAGATGTCAACTTGGATCTGTAAGGTTCTCTTCACACCTCAACTTCATTTTGACTCATTTTATGTTTCAGTTGATTCAACTTTAAATAGAAGATGGTACTCAGAGTTCTAAGTGTGTGTGTGTGTGTGTGTGTGTGTGTGTGTGTGTGTGTGGTGTGTGTGTGTCTGTGTGTGTTTCTGTGTGAAAATTTACTCTTCCTGCTCCACACCAATGATACAAGGCTTATCCAAAGGATCTCCTTTGGTCAGTATCTTCTGAGTGAACTGAAGAAGTGCCCAATAAGGGCAAATTTTTAACAGAAATGGACAAGATCAGCGCGGTCAATATCGTGCTTCTGCCCTTTACTGCAAATGTGGGATATTCCAGCTAGAAGTCCTTCTTCTGCCTGGATCACAGAATATAATGTCAGGTAGAGCAGAATTTTAGTCAATCCCTGAACCTATAGAAGACCACAGGCAAGCCTGAAGACCTCATGCATAAGAGGAAGAACAGATAATTGTTTTTGAAAACACATCCACTTAGTGGAATTTTTGTTACCTCAATCAAAGCTAATATAAGATCAGATATTATAGCGGATACATTGTTATATAAGTAAGTGACCAGGTTTTCTCACTCGGAAGTGAGTATCAATTTTATGAGTTAGACATTCAGTGAGTGAGAATACATTGTTTTTATTATATAGTTGGGAATAAAATATTTTTCCATAAATATTGAGTCAAATTTTCAACATCCTGAATATCTATGTGTATAACTATAAATAATGTAGGTCTACAGGGAATTCACAGAGGCTTTCAAACAAAACTGTTGTTGCATCTGAAAAGATTTATTACATTGTGAAATAAAACTTAAAGATAGATGCAGTTTAAAGATAATGTTTTCAAATCATTATCCCCTCCATTTGATTTAGGAAAAGGCTGTATTGGTTTATGATCAGACTCAATTGCAATTACAAATTAGAGTTTATTGAAAACTTGGTATTAAACTGTTGAAACTCATCTCAATTTTATTAAACATCAACTTGTATCACAACTCTCATACATAAACTTTTTGTGCTGGGAAAGCAAGATGTGTGTTTTTCATTTTCAAACTCCTGGTGCTTATAAAACACCTGATTCAAAGAAAGCATTGAATAAATGATGGAAATAGGATTTATTACAACTCAATAATCTTTTAAAATAAAGAATCATAGCATTGGTATATACTATATATGTTTTTCATGTCCTTTTGATTACCTAATAGTAATATTTCTATGTCATTTGGAAATTCATAAAGTGCTTAGTGTATCTACTTTATCCTACTGAGTAACAGCTATGCGATTATGCTATGTTTCTTTCGGATTTATATAATGTTACTCAGAGATATTGCCCAATATCACTCTATTAATAATTTTTGAAATCAAGATTTATCAACTTCTTATTCTATTAATTCTTTTTCTCAATTATGGTGCCTATCATGCAAATATTGAATTAGGAAAAATAAGCAAGAGAAGGGAATATGCTTGTAATCATTTTCATTAATTATACAATTGAGAAATGATTTGAAAATACATTCAAAAGCTCATTCTAATTATATATAACTGTACATTTTTTGTATGGAGATTATATTTCTAATGTGAAATAAAAACTCATGAAATCTATTTTCAAGGAATTCAAGAATATCTCAAAGTAAATGCCAATAATATTTGTGTAAGCTTTACAAATGTTAGAAAATTTAAGGATAAAATAAATCTAAGAGAAGAACAAACATCCTAAAGCATTACAAATCAGAATATTCAGTTAGAAAGAACAAAACCTGTTACGTATATTCTTTTTAAAAATAATTATCTTGTCCTACTTACTTTACATCCAAATCATACTCAGCTCCTTGAAGACATAAAAAATATGATAATTAATAAAACCAAACAATTCCAAAGCTATTTGAAGATGTATATTTTTCTAAATTAAATTGCTAGAATAAATTCTGAGAAAATGTTCCCTGTTTTCTATGAACATATCATTGGTTTTAAGGAATCAGTACCCCTGTAGCAAGTGTTTAGGAAGGCTTATTTCTGTCCCCTCTTCTTAGTTAGAGGAGTTACCCATATTTTGATAGGCATCCTCAAATTAACCTCAAAATTTCCTACCTCCTGGCATTCTCATTCTTATATAACTCCTTCCTGTTAATGTGGCTGGAACCTGAGGACTTGCTTCCAACTAACACAATGGTTTAAAAACCATGAAATGCTGCTTCGAAGATTAATAATGAAGAACTCTGGCTTCTGTCTCGGGCTTCCCTTGTTGCTCACATTCTCTCTTGGAATAGCCAGGGGTCATGAGGTGAGCTGCCCTGTAGAAAGACTCACACGGCTTGGAACTCAAGTCTACGGCCAGTTAGTGAGGATCTGCTTTGAGGGTTCTCAGCTTGCAAATTTGAGGTTCTCACCGTAGTTTTGAGATGACTGGTGACCACAGATCCATTCTATAACTTGAGATAGATAAAGTCATCTAGATAAACCAAATCAAATTTCCTGATAGATGTGTACTGTGTGATAATAAATATGACATATTAAAACACGAAGTTTGGGAACTTTTTATGCCATAATGGGAAAGTAATATATGGGGCTTGATCCATCTCTACACTATCTTAGTAATGAATTATATAGTCAATTAAACTTTACCCAGAAATGCAAAAAGTGATGATATAAAATAGGCATCTGAAAGCAGAGGAAAAAGACTACAGTCAGGTCTCAACAAATAAAATCTCTAATATATTATTTACTTATATTATGCATATTTTATTATGTATTATAGTAAAATTATATTATGCATTATTTTAAACTTTTATCTTTTCATACACTATTATGTCTTTAGGGATAATAATTATTTTCTGTTGACCACTGAAATATGCTGCTATGAAAGCAGAATTTTTTGTAGAATAGTTTGGAAGACCATGTGCCCTCTGGTTTCACAGTATATGGCCCTGCACAGAAAATGAAACTGAGACCCACAGGTTTTAGATTCATTTAAATCCTTCCTCTTAGATAACATCCACTATATCACTTACCAAGTTCTCTTTTTTTCTGTTGTTATAAAGTATTTTTCAGTTTCCTGGAGAAACAAAGATCCACTTCAACTGACAAGGAAGAGAAGCAAATGTTTCTTCTCTCTTTTTAAAAAAAATTTTTTTCTTTACTCTCAAATTGAAAAGTATGCAGACTGGAACTGTTCAGTGCCCTTTCACTAGGTGAGGACCGAGAACAAAGCCAATGCAGGGAAGAGAGCTGGGCAGAGGGGTGGTACAATCTGGTCCTGATATTCCTTTAGTATCAAAAGCCACCCAGATCCTGGACTTCACCACTGAGCAAGTCAACTGTTCTGTTAAAAGAGGTTCTTTTTTCTTATTTTCTTATTTATTTATTTATATTTCATTCTCTCAGTCTGTCTAAACTGCATTCTCTTGCTCAAGAGTCTTACTTTCAGCAGGGATTCTGTGCAGCTTTCTCAATTGCTAGTGCAATTAAACATGTAAGACTAAGTACTCACATTGAAACAAATTAAGATTTAGTAGAGAAAAAAGACATAGTTGGACATATTTCTGATGTCTGGTATCTGGAAATACAATAAATAACATTTATTTTTGTTCTCAGTTACTAATGTTTTTAGTTCGGGCTGTGTATTGCTCAGCTTTTTGTCACTATGGTTAAAGTACCCAAGAGAAAACAACTTAAAAAGAGGAAAGGATCACATATCTTGATCCACAGTCACAGAGTATTCAGTCTTTGGTATGTTAGCTCCGACACAAATAAATCATGGCAGAAGGGCACAACGGAAGAAAGCTGATGCTCATATGGCATCTAGGAAACAGTGCAAGGAGAAGGCAGACAGGACAGTAATCAGATATAGACCCCAGGTCATGCATTCCCTGTCCACCCAGACACACCCGGCAGCATGTGCCCTGTTAATCTTCTAGGCAAGTCAATCACATTGACAGTTAAGATTACCCATAGAGGCTGTACTGTACACCTAGCAGTAAACTCTACTGCAAACTACAGGTCCCGCATAGTACAGTGTTCGTTTTGTCTCTGTCTCTGTCTCTGTCTCGCTTTCTCTCTCTGCTTTATGTCCCACTGCTTTATTTCTGGTTATGCTCCAGCTCTTCCAAGGGTGTTTCTATCACTGCACAGCCTCAATGATTTTGCACTTGGTCTTTCTTCAGTCTGGAATATGCTCCTCCTACAGATCCAAAGGTTTGTTACTTTCCATGTCCCTCGAAAGCTACATTTTCATGAGCATCACTTTGCACCACCCATCCTTATCCCTGGCCTTTATTCCACAGCACTTAACACCACTAGACTGAAATATTTAGTCTCACTTATGATTTATGTCTACCATTGTCCCACTTGAAAATAAATTCAAGGAAGGCAGGGGGGTGTAAGAGACTAGCCTTAGAACATCTGCTATGTGTGAATGAAACAAAGAATGTGATAGAGAAACAGCTAACATGACCCAAGGGCTGGTGAAAACTTTCTGCCAAAGCGTGAGCTGATGTCAGAGAGCAGGTCTGAGAGTGCCTGTCAAACAGACGGACTGTAATAGAAACAGCCACACCTGTCACCAGGTCTGCAACCTGTATCGTGCCTTCCACCAACCACTGTTTCAGGGCTCTTCTTTCCATAAAGACATTAAATCAGAAGTACAAATGTACCAAGCCTTTTTTGCTCATAAAACCCAGCTGGGGAAAATAATGGCCTCATTGTCTTTAGCTTAACAGCTTTATCTCTTATAGAAATGCAAATTCATTTAAACTTGAAATAATTAACACAATCAAAATGTATTGTCTTATGTTTATATGAAATAAAAATTGTGTCTTAGTTCAGAGAGAAGTTTAAGCAAAATGACATATTTAATATCAAAATGAGTCACACGTCTTAGTCATAAACTTAGAGGGCTGCAAGATTTTCATTTCAATTATTTTTGTAATTCATATTCTTGAAATTACATAAACAACAATATACAAGTATTACTCATTTTTTGTTACTACAGAATATTTCTGAATCACAAAAAATTTATATTTTAAGTTTCTGCACTTTCAATATGTGGCATAAGAATGCTATATATTTGTGAGTTTTATAAGTTCTATATAACTTTAGAAGGCTAACGGTCATAATTTAAATAAAATTTGAGTGAATGATATTTCATGATTTAGCATCACTGACAGTTTGCAGTATTAATGTGGTCTTTATTTTTAATGGATTTAACTTACAGAGACCTTTATAGATGCTTGATTTTAGAGCTGTTTCAGATTCATACAAAAATTGAGCCTGAAGTATAGAGTTCCCATGCACCTATTTCATCTAGGTATGGTTTCTGTTATCATTTTGATTACAATGAAATATTTATTAAAATCTATGAACAAATATTAACATGGTATTAACTGCAGTCCATACTTTACATTGGGGTTCACCTGTTTACTATGTATAGTTTGTGGGTCTGGACAATTATATAATGACATGTGTCTTCCATTTTATCATCATGCAAAATATATTGACTGTCCTAAAAATCCCATTTTCTATCTATTGACTTACATGGTAAAAAGAAATATTAAGGTATCTATATACCTAATTAATAGTTTTTATACACTTGTGAAATACTTACTAATGTCCTTTTCCTCTGCCCTTACAAAAGCTAACCGTCTATGATATGCAAGCAAAAGTGAGTTTCAAGTTGAGAGAAGATGTTTTCCCCCTTACTGAACAAGTAAAGAACAAAAGGAAAATAAGCATCATTATTGATTTCACACAAAAGGTTTAAATTTTAATTACCAAATAAATTATTATGGAGAGCATCAAAATCAGATAGGAATCAGGGAGCTGGATAGCGTTGTATGGAAAATATGACTAAAGTTTAACACATGTAAGTTCATTAACATGTATAATTTCATAGGAATAGAACAGTGGAAGAATAATGAGTCATTTGTTTCTAAAAGTAAGAGCACTTCTCAATCTTTGTTGTACATCAGTATTACTTTGGGTATCTATTAAATTTCTGTCTTCCATCTGACTCTATAGAAATCTAATTAGAAACCACAATGATTCTAATAGAAGTATACTCTACGCAACAGACAAGGAGAAGAAAACTTGAATTCAAAGCCTAACTTGAGCTCTCAGAATACTCTGCATAGTTACTTTTAACCCAGAACCAATAATATTTATGCTCACTATGAAGACAGGCAGACGCCATCGGCACGGTGTGGCCACCCTCGCCCTGTGTTCCCTCTATGTATTCTAGATCATGTACTGGTGGTATTTTTAAACCAACCTCCACCAGGTAAATCTTCCTCTTGACATATTCAAGAAGTTCTTATACTATATTGTGTTTGCTTTAATTTCTCAATGCTTGTCTCTTCCACTTTATTGGTGACTCTTTGATGAGTAACAACTGACCTCCCTTCTTCATACAAAAATGGTGATGAAGCCAATTCCAATAATTCTGTTTTTCCTTCAGATTAATTCCTTCCCACCACTTTAACCTTCCTTTAGAGTGCCACTTCTCCATTGCTTGACTCATTTTTATTGTTCACAAGATTCTTTTCATCACTTTAAAACTATTGAAAACTGACACAATAATCTGTTTATGACTAACAAGGAGCATAACAAAAAATTCCAGGACTCTATAAGGGCAGCTGTCAGACTAGTAAGAATGATATCACTTAAATAGCATTGTGTGACTTGCAGAGTATTTCTAAATGCATCATTCTACTTATTAGAGAGGCTTGCAGGGTGGATTTAAAAAAACTCCTCAAATTTCTACATAAAACCTAAGATTGGAACTGCTAAGAGAACCCATCCACACAACGCATATCTTTCTCAAAACTCTTTGTTCTTTTTATTATCTCTCTGTATTTGATACATTATTGGATATCCAAAACATCAGAGAAGTGATAGAACTGCCTGGGTGACCCCAAGAATAGCAGTCAATGAGTTATAGCCATGAATTTTTCTAGAATGCAATACAAGAATTCTACTCTTTCCATAGTAGATGAAGTTCTGCCTAAGACTGGACCGGATTCTGAGCTCTAACTCAACAGTACCCATCCCTGGTGCTCAGGCTTGCTCCAGGTTTCTATTCTTGCAGAATCTTCTACTGGTTTTAGTAACACAGAGAAAATTAAAATTGTATCTGTTGTGAATTTAAATCTGTAATGGTTCATGTTTGCGTTTTTCTGGTTCACTGCTTTTGTTTCTGTGTCCACTTGATTGAGATTGAATTTAGATAGACTAAAATTCATCACAGTCCTCCTTTTTGCAGTATGTTCTCTCATTATGTTTGACAAATTCATGTAATCGTGCGATCACAACAATCAAGATGCAGAGTATTTCCATCACTGAAGCAAAATCCTCTCATTCCCCTTTGTCATTAATTTTCTGCTTCCATCCTGAGCTCTGGAAACTTCTCACATGATTTTGGTCACTATAGTTTTAACTTTTCCAGATGTTACTTTAAGACTAAAACCTTGCAGGCCTTAAGCTTGACTTTCCTCTTTCAACATTATACTTTAGAGATTCATCTGTATGGTGAGGTGTAGTTGTAGTTTATTTATATATTCCTAATTATGACATCAAGATATATTCATACTATATTTATTAAACTGTCCCATGGTTGAAGGACATTGAATCTGTTTCCAGTTCTAGGATCTTACAAATAAAGAGACAATAAATATTCATATAGAAACACTTGCATGTGTAGGATATGTTTTTAAGAAAAATTTGTAACTGGAGTTGCAGAATGCACAAACCTAGGAAGTATAATGAGTATATTGAGGTACTTGTTTGCCATAAATAAGGACCTGCTTGGGTTATTTGTAAAAAATACATATGCTCCTTGAGATCAGAAGATTAAGTAAAATAAAGTAGACACACAAGCTTACACAGTGTATGGTTTCTCTTATATGAGAAATATAAAGATCAAAATAAAAGACAAGTCATAAGAAGTAAGGAGATAAGTCTTTCCCAGAGGGGAAGGGATCAAGAGATGGTGGAAGCAGAGAAACAGAAATGGGGAAGAGGATGAGAAAACAATTATGATGTGTTATGTGCGTATTCCAACTCCCCCCAGGAACAGAATCATGACAGACCACAAACCTGTACTAATAACATTTTTTAAAGTATTCTTTTTGATTTGGTAAACTACTTCCATTTTTTCTGGTTACTGATCATTTTTACTAGAACTAGCACTGCATAGTTTTTATCTTAGCCACTCCAGTTGGTATGTAGGTATCTTATATTGGATTTAGCATGCATTCATTTAATGATTGGTTGAATGAGGCATATTTTTGCAAGTATATATGACTTCAGCATCTCCTTGTTGGTGAAGTGACTTTTAGAAGACATTTTTAAAACTGGGATGTTTTTTCTTCTGAGTATGTAGTTGCAAAGAGTTTTTACTCATATGTAATAAAATTGTTTATCAGATACATTTTACAAATATTTTATGGCACTGTTTTTCTTAGCTTTCTATGGTAGGTAACATTCCATATACACACTTTATTAATGTTGGCATTTTTACCTGTTATTCATGATTTTTGTTTTCTACTTTAGAAATCTTTGCTTAACCTGTGTCACTGAGAATCCCGTTATAGTCTAGAAGTTTTATTGTATTATATCTGTGGTTCATTTCAATTTCTCATTTTTTTGTCAAGTAGATGTATTATCGTTCCAACATCACTTTTTGAAACTATTCTTTCTCTACCAAACTACTTTGTGTCTTCATTAATACCATTTTCTACCTAGCTGAGTTAACCATCTTGCTATCTGATCATCCTGCTATCTGTATTGTAAATGGATTTATTTCTGGGCATTCTCTTTCTTCTCATTGATCTAGAAATATATGTGTATCCACATACCAGTATCACAGTTTTATTAGTATAGAATCATATCATACTATAAAATTATATACATCTTCTAGTGATATCCTTTATAAAAATTATTTGGCTCTTCTCGTTTATTTGTTTTTCTGTGTACGCTTTAGATTTATCCTTAAAAAAATAATATGGATACTGGTTGTTATTTGGTGACCAATTTGGATGAATTCTCACCATAATGATACTGATTCTTCTAGCCCACACAAATCTCACTTTATTTAGTGTTTTATTTTCTCTTATCAGTTCTTTATAGTTTTAAGCATGTAATGTTATCAATATATTTCAATTCATTGTTAAGTAATTCATTTTTGATAGTATTATAAATCTGAGTCACATAGGCATCAGAGTTAACATGTTTGGTGAATAGAAAGTTCAATTGGAATCTTACCATGGTGTCTTTTCCTGACTAGAGGAAAGTACCTGGAGATCATACTCTTATCTGGAACACTGGGAGAAAGATCCATAAATCTGACTAATTTTCTCAGTGTTCTAACAAACATGGTCCATGGATACCATGACTAGTAAAATGAGATTGTGAGAGTCTGACAGCCTGGAACCTGTCATATGACGAGCCTGGTATGTTTTTGCCAGAATGTGGGGGTTTTCTTGCACTTACTTAGAAGCTGAGAAATCCTATGATCTCTCCCTATCAAGGACAACAGGGAATCCTAACTTTGAAAATTGAAGATGATTCTGATCATCAGTTAGGTTTAACAAGTACAGCCCCTGTGCTAATGATTCCTTACTGTCTCCAATTTTGCCAATCTAACAATGCATTCACTTATTTATTTTTACTCGAAGAAAAAGTGAAGTTATGTAAACAAACATGTAAATGTAACATTCTATCTAAATGAGCTTATGATTCTTCAGATTCTAAATACAGATGATCCAGCATGAATATTCATAATATAGATAACTGGGCTGCATATTCTTGTTCGCACTGAAAATTGATGGAGATAAATGAAACTGCCTTGCATATAAATTCTTCAAACTACTTGCTTTTGACAACTTATTGCTTTCCTGCCCTATTTAGCTCCATTTATGTTGCCTTTTGCATACAAGAGGAAATCAGCCAAAATAATATATGCATGTGTGAGAGTTAAGCTCTGTTATTTCATGACATAGTGAAGCGGAGGAAAACAGTTCACAAAGTAAAAGCAAACAACAAAACAAAAAGAAAACAAAAGCACCAGTGGACATGAATATATGGAAGCAGGTCTTTTATGATTGTAAAGTGTAGAAAATTAATGTCATATTCTCAAAACTGGGTTACAAAAATGACTTCATTCTTATCTACAGTAAGGATGAAGGCTGAATGAAGGAAAAATAAACCAAAAGCTCTTCTTCCCAGCTAATGGGATTTAAAGAATAACTAAGAACTATTTAAACTTTGTTCTTTCATATTTTTTAGCATGGTAATTGAAACCCAGATATGTACTTAATAGTCTATTTTGTAACTCAAGGACTTCAATCATAAATTCTCTTTCCAAATCAGAGAAAAAAAAATAATTAAAAAGCCACCATTCAATAAGGATCTCACTTGATGTTCTTATATATATTTTTTTATATTGGCTTTTACTTTTAAAATTTAAATTTTTAAAATTGAGCTTGTTGAGAATAGTTTATATGATTTTTTATAAAGAGATTTTTCAAAATGTCTGAGAGCTCTCTAGGTGTTGCTTGGTTCTATTCTGAGTTTCCGGCTGTTGCGTGTCTTTGATAACTGCCTGGCCACCAGCTCAAGTTGGATCCCAGCTAGGTTAATAACAATATGGGAGTGAAAACCTAGTTCAGATTAATGAACAGCAAGCTACTACTGCCACCTATGGTAAGCATCAACTGAGAATGTGTATAAAAGCCTTCAAATCCACAGTGTTAGCGTCTATTCAGCCTGGGTGATGGGAATGAAAGGGAAGTCGTACATTCACTGCAATTCCCCAGGATCCTGCAGGCTTCCGCACTGCAGCCCACTGCTTACTTAACTTCGGCGTCTCACATTTTCCTTTTCAAATGACTGCTCAATATTTCCCTAAGAGGATTTTAGGATGATTCCAAAATGAAATTCTGTAAAACAAATTAGGACTTTAAATACATTTGTTGGACTTCATAGCTTATAATGTTGGTTTGGTGCATGCTGAAGGCTAAAATGAGAATCTGTCATTTCAGCTGTGATATCCAGATTCCATTTGAATTTAGATATTTTCTACTTTTAATTAACAAGTAAATTTAAAACTGATTTTTGAATGTCTTCCAAATTACTGTATACTAATATTTTCAGGGAGGAGAAACACATTGCTTTTTCTTCTTCTACCAACCAAAGTAATTTTCAAATAGAAAAATTTTAAAATGAAAGAGCAAACACAAAACCAAACAAAATTAACAAAACTAACCTTCTTATTGGATATGTGGCACTGGTAATTTAGGGAGAATTTGATTTAAGTGCAGGATGTGAGAATGATGGTGATTTCTGTACTACTTTTCCTTAGCTGTATTATACTTTTTGACCATATTTGGACCTGTATTATCCAATTTAGGCAGCACTAACCATTTTATCTATTAAAAAGTAAATGAAATCAGCTTCAAAACTCAAAGCTCTAACAGAAAGTTCATTTTCTTGTCCCTTTGATGACAACATTGTAGCTAGACCCCCGAGTCCACATTTAATGAGTTATGGTCATATCCATTCAGTCACAGTTTTAGTTACCTGCAATAGACTTCATTCAGTAATATTAATTGGAAGATTCTGCAAGTAAACAATGTATAAATTTTAAATCACATCCTTGTCTAAACAATATGACAAAATCTCTCACTGTCTATCACGTAGCACTTGATCTATCACTTTTCCAGCATATCCACAATGTTCAGACTAAGTACCTGGCAATCCAATGGTCACCATCTGTTATCACGTCAGACTATTGTGGTATAGAAGTATTTCAGGGCTGCGGTTCAAGGAGTTCTTATTTTTTACTTAACAATTGTTCTAAAGGACAAAAGCGGTGATGCCAGTGAGGTACTAGGACATAAAACATGGGAGAGCCCATAAACTGGTACTGTGTGGCAGTGTCACAGAACATGGGGAAATGAGTGCATAGTGATGCAACGCTTTCTACAGTATCAAATATCTACTAGGAGTCTTGGAACATTTTGCTCCATAGAGAAAAAAGGACCAGTGTATAGGAAAAAAGGTCGATAATCCCAAGAACAGGTATCAGTTGTGGGTTTCATCCCTGGTACATGGATACAGGTCTACAAGGGCATAAATAAAGCTTTCTTCAGCTTCTGAAATCTTAGGACATTTTCTTCATTGTCATCATTATTACCTTTCTTCTATACGAACCCGCCTCCTTCTTTTCTTACTCCTCCTTGTCCTCTTCTTCCTTCTTATTCTCCTCCTTTACTCCTTCTTTGTTTCCTCATTCTTTTACAACATATTTTTCTTATCTTTATCCAGATTTTAGTTTGCTTTTCAAATTTTCCAAGGTGTTTGGTAAATCTATCACCTAGGACACTCCTGTAATTAAGTATTTCCCATTTCAAAATCACTACTCCCTTCTTTAGTTCTAAAAATCATAATGCTAGTTTTATTTAATAATTCACTCCTTTTGTGTGCTATTACTACATCTGGTCCATACATTTGTCCATCACGCTATCTCATTGATTCTAAAATGCATGTCTTCTTTTCATTCAGCGGTTTCTGAATTTATATGTTACACTTGATGTGTGCCATTGATACAGTAATGCTCTGTTTCCTTGCTTTAATGGTGCTGCTGTCTCAATTGTACTTCTTTCCATGTGTTTTGTAACAGAGGAAAGAGGGTACTTTCTATTACTTTGGACCTTCAAGAACACAATTCTAAGTGCTACTCATATGATATCAATAAATGTTCCCCTTTATGATAATTGAGTGTGTGTATGTATATATATATATATATATATATATATATATATACTATATATATATACTATATATATATACTATAGAAAATTATACTGTGTACTCAAAACTTTTAATTTACATATATCATTATTTAGAATTAAACTGCATTAAAAGTGGTTGACTTATATTAGTGTCAGAAAAATCCAAACAAAATGTACTATGGGACAGAAAAATCATGAGTCTCATAAGAATAAGGGCAGTAATTTGCCAATCTGTGAGTACTTAGAGCTTTATAATGAGAACACAAATAATACATTCCTCTGAATATTGTATGTTTTTCCTCATTTAAAGAGGTTAGGAATTTGAGAAATATATACAAAAATGATGTGTTTGGTGTATTTCTTTGGGTACAGGTATATTTTTAAAGTAGTGCTTGTGATTATACAATGTATAAGGTTTAGTTGAGGGATAAAAAAGGTTTGTGATACCTAAGTTCATGGCCTTAGATTAATTGCTTCCACCATCATCATTTTTGGCTGTTTGTTTTATCATTCTTCACACCTGAAGATAAAGTTATTTAAATTATTCTTCTCCTTTAAAATTCCTGTCTGGGGCTGAGGATTTAGCTCAGTGGCATAAGTGCCTGCCTGGCAAGCATGAGGTCATGAGTTCAATCCCCAGTACCAGTAAATAAATAAATAAATAAATAAATAAATAAATAAAATCCCCATCCTTTCCTGTTAAAATACCTGGAAATTAGGCTAAAATAGAAGTTTCCAAAATGTTATGTTTTATATTCACCTTTTCAACTATACAGAATGAAAGTGGGCTTAATCCTTAGGTTGTTTGTGACAGTTATGGTACTCACCTTCCACTTATTTTGAAGCATTTCCTTCCTTATTTTGCAGATCATGTTATATAACAAGGGGTGAAAAGTATGCAGATGATGCCTTAGGTCAACATAATTTTCAGGACCATCAAACGACTTGGCAAGAAACTACAACAGAGTTACTCCCAGGCATGCTTCCTTAGGTATTTGCAAATTTTAAAATATAGAGGCCCAAGTCTCACAGGTAGGCAGAGGGAAAGGTTTTCTATGACTCCTATATAATTAGAAATCATCACAAAGCAATTTAACAGCTCTAGAGTAAGGATCAATATGTTGTGCACGTTTATTCTATCACTGTCTTATTCCAATGATTTTATCCAGTTATTCTCCTTTCATGATCTGTTCACTTCATGAAAGACTAACTTTCATTCTGAAGTGCCCACCACTGTTGATGGTTAGACTATGGCTAGGATACAGAAACAATACAAAATTATTGGCTTATTTTTCATAAATTACTTGTCCAGGTTTCTAATAGAGAAAAAGCAAAGAACATCTGCATTTTGTACCATAATTGACTCAGTGCTAACTCCTTTGTTTCCTTCCCAATTTCTTTCCAAAACAATTTATTTCTGTCTTATACAGAGAACTAAATTATAAATGAAAATATCCAGACACATGGCGTCCTTGGAGTCTCACTGAATGACCTGGCAGTTTACATACAAGATAGTCATTAAAAAATTGGGCAGTGCTTGCATGTGTATGCATATACATGTGTGTTTTCATTACCAAGTGGTTAGAATTTATAGAAAATAATAGGTGAAAGATGTTCTCCTCCGAGGAATCCTTTAAAGGAAACTTTCAAGTAAAACTCCCAAAAGGATCTCGATTACAGCCGACCACCTCCACCCTATCCCTGATGACAATTCAAGACAGCTACTAAATATAACGTGCCTTTCCTGGAACGCGGGTGCCTCCTGCACAATAGCGGGTTGTGTGCTGCCAGTCCCCAGGACGTACTCGATTTCTGAATTGCTGCGCGGCAGCCCTGCTGATCCTTAATCCTTGTGAATACAGCATTGACTCATGGCCAAGACTTTCAGAGGATTCATTTTTAAATGTGAAAAAAAGGAACAAAAGGAAAAGAAAAAGCTCAATGCAACATGTTAAGACACATCCTGTGCAGCAAAAATTTTGAGACAGGGAAAAAAATGTATCAAAAAATAAATTTGAAGACAAGCCGTCCCCAACATACAGATAGTTTATTTTCTAAAAGTTCATCTGAAGACCACGTATTTGTAAATCAGAATATATTTCTCCATAGAAACAACATTTTATTCATCAATTGGGTTCCAAGGTTAGGTCATAAAATGTTATTTAACCCAGAAAGTGCCTGATGTAAGTTTTGTACAAATGATAGTGAATCCACCAATTGCAATAATATATGTCTGTGATTCATTTATTCATTTACTCATGAAGCATCTTAAAAAGTTGCCATAGTACGTCATGCAAGGAAGAAGAGGACTCCATGCCAGCCTTCACTGAGTTTATTAGATTCTTGCTTGACCTGTGAATGCCGCCTGCAAAGAAGGCAACTGTGCACTGTAATATTCACAGTTGAGAGAAATGACGCAGGCAGGCATGCATTCTTATGTGTCTTGCACGTGAGACAGAAAAGAGAAGAGTAAATTCAATCGTGTGAGCAGCATGTCATAGATGAATGTAGATAACTTGGATCTGAGTGATCAGGGTCCTAATTTGTATTAGTCAGCTTTCAATGGCTGTGGCAAAATGCTTGAGACAATCATCTTATATAGAGGGAAGGTTTGTTTTGGCTCCCTTTTTTGAAAGTTTTTGTTCGTAGTCTTTAGATGCCATTACTTTTGGCAGCAGAGTACTCCATGGAAAGATTATGGAGTTGACGAAAGATTGTCACCTAATGACAACTAAGAAGCAGAGAGAGTGGAAGCTGCTGAGGTCCTGATATTCCTTTAAGGACATGCTCTCAATGACCTAACTTACTTCCACTAGACCCACATCCTAAACGTTCCACCATATTCCAATGTAGGGCCAATGGCTGAATACCAAGCCCTTAACACATGGGCTTTTAAGGGCCCACAGGATCCAAAGCTTAATGCAGTCTGTGTCTATGGGTTTGGGTAAATTGTCAAGCAGGCAGACAGCTTAAGAGTATCACGAGTGGGAAAGCCACTGACCTGTATGACAGTGTCCTACATCTAAATGGGAAGTAGAACTATCCAGGCACAATCTGTCCATAACCTCTCATGTTGTGGACTGTGGACTGACAGAGGGCTTGGAACCTGTCTGTCTACATGCTCTGTACCTACTGAGTTTTTCTGAAGCAGCATCACTAGTTAGATAAAAGGCTTATTCTTTCTTTAGAAGAAATTTGATTTATTTCTTTGCCTATTTTCCAATCTCACTCATGATCACATCGCACACCCCATTGCTGCTAGAAGCCTTTTACTTTCTATCAGCAGTGTCCAATATCCTGTGGTAGAGTCATTCTTATGTTTCAGTGCCCTCTGTTAAGCCTCTCTCCAACTTCCTGTTGGAAGGTTCCAAACTCAGTAAATAATCAGGCCATCAGTCATGGGTCTACTTTTTCTGCATACTTTTCCAGGTTTCCATTTATAACTGAGATCTCTCCCATCCGTATCTCTCATCATCTACCCCATAGTACCATGAATGTGAGTTTTTCAAGGAATCGAGCAATACTTTCATAACAGGAAAATGTTCTGAGCATATAAAAACAGCTGATTATAAATCAGTATCTGCTCAAACTTCACTAAAAAGACAAAAGAGAAGTCAGAGCTATTGTTGTGTGGAGACCTAGACTTCTTGTTAGCATAACTCCCTAAGATGGCAGCTACTAATTCTTGCCTCCCTTTCACATTTCTCTTTCCTCATCAAAGACACAGGAAGCTGCTCGAACTATTTCTCTTTTTACTTCCCCTTGCCTCTCCATCTCCAGTTTGCTGTGGCTTGCCAAGAATAATCTTGGAGCTTTCTTCTTATGCTATAATCCCAGAACTGTTCCTTTTTGAAAATTCAAGGGGCTGTTCTGCCAGAAGAAAAGAGAAATAGATGAGAGGCCAAAGGTTTTTACTTGTGTTGTTTTTCTCATTTTTTCCTTACTTTAAATCTTTAGAGAAAGACAGAGACATGAGCAGTAGGCAACAATGGGACTCTGGTTGTTGAGGACAAATTAAAATGTAGCTTCTCAGTTTCAGAGGAAATCCAGGTTTGAGTGGCTCAGAGCATGGATATACTGGCAAACTACCTGAAATGACCCGATTTCTTGAGTGATCCTCTGAGTTAAAAATTATGCTTATTTCAGATTAAGTGGGATAATCGAAAGCAATAGGATAGGGATTTTTAAGAAGAAAAGATGTTTCCAATTACCTTCCTCAGGTTTTGCAAATGAAAATAAAAAGAAAGGGCAGTACAGAAAAGAGTGAGGCTGGTGTAACAAAGAAATTGTAGGATGACAATTAAGCCAAATAAGCATGGAAGGCTATATAAATAAATATTCTTTACAGGATGATGGGCTGGTTTGAATTAACTCTCTGCTATCTTTATCTAAGAATACAAAAGAAAAAGCAATTTTTTTTCTTCTTGCAAGATCCATTCAGGACCAGATTAGGGCTACAGAAAACTAGAGGGAATGTGTCAATTCAGAAGTGAAAGGGTGAACCTTGTGCAAAATAATTAATCAATCAAACAATGCAAACCCTGGTTACTTGGGTATGCAAAGCACTTTCATCCTTATTGCCCTGTGCACATTCTGATCACTCACTACGTAAGCACAGCAATGGGATTATTTCTAAGCAGTGAGGTACTCTTCCACCTTTTATGCTGTTCTTGTTTGAATGTGCTTGTGAGTCTTGGAAAAAACCAGCTTTAGATGAAAATATTATTAGCAAAACAGTAAAAACCTGGGTCTCAGAGGCCACTGTACTATACAGCTCAGCCAACATCGTGCTCCTCCAGACTGCAGGTTATTTACTACAATAATGTTCTGCATCCTTAGGTCACTGCTCACAGAATTTTCATGCAGTTAAACCTGATCCCGACTGGTACCACAGAGTTAGCCTCTGCAGTAACTGAGGAGAGACTCTGGAGCAGATTTCCTGGCTTCATATCCTGGTTCTGCCACTGTTCAGTGTTATGATATTGGACAAATTAATGAACCTTTCTTCCTTAGTTTCCTCCTATGTAAAACCCAAACAGTATTCATGACTTCAAATTGTTTTAATGTGTTATAATATTTGCAAAGGGCTTAAAACTGTACTGGGCATGTAGTAAGCACAGGAAAAGGCTTTTTTGGTTTTGATATTTTAATGTGTATAGAAAGGGCAATTTCCTAAATAACAACAAATATTTCAATTCCTCCAAGAAGTAATTATAACAATTTTAAAATTTTCTGTTGCGGTATTATGAGTTCCTGTATATCAAACATATTTATTTCAAACATAAGTGTATTCATATCATAGTATACTTCTTGTTTAGGCTTAACTAGAATTGTCATATTTGATGTCTATATATATATATATATATATATATATATATATATGCAGTAGGCAACAATGGGACTCCATATACTGTTAGTGTTTGTGATTGACTTCCAGATCCCCTGTTTCATTTTGATTTCTTTTTGCCCCCTGAATAAATGAGTTCTACCAGCATCCTTTGGCAGAAGAGAAAATTAGAAGCCTATTGATATAATCAAGGTTGCATATTGAACGATGCGAGAGACCAAACCCACACCTTGCGACGCCAAATTTATGTAACTTTTAAAATGTGCATAATATTACGTCACATGGAAATTTTATGTAATGTTCCTCTGCTAATGTTATAATGTTGACTTATTACCAGCCCCTGACTTCCAAAATGATTTCAGTTATCTTTTAGAGTTTAGTACTCATTTAGCTTCAGACATACAAAAGGCATATAATGACTGCTCTAAACCAACATGCGAATCCTGTGGCACAGTTTTCCGAGTTTTCATGTAGTGGAAGTGCCTATGAAATGTAGCCATGGCCAGTTGGATTAAATGTCTTTGTGTAAATACGTTTGTGTGCTGTTCTCCATATACTTTGCTTGAAATCCAGCCTCTGCTTTTTCAGTAGAAAGGGAGCAGGCAATTACAGCAAGATGGCACAGTAGTCAGAGGGGAAATAGGACTTACAAATTTGGCAATTTGAAGAATTGGAGTTTAACAAAAGTTAACAAAGTATGGCATTTTTAGTAATCTGGTAAGGAGAATAATCTATTGAATTTTAGTTCAGAGCATAACTGACAATTATTTCAATGCGTCTTCCAGTAGACTGTCAAAAAAATAAGATGTATATCCCTTTTAGAACCAGCAATTGTACTTCTAGTAACCTGTTCTTAGCAATATTGAAATAGTGAAAATAACAGGTGATTTAACTGCTTCTCAGTAGTGGAAATATGCATCTGTGTAATGGAAATTATAGTAAAAGTCTTGCGCTAGACTTAAATGAATTGACGTGGACATGTATGTTTAAGTAAGAAAATATAAAAACATTAAAGTCTGAGGCAAAAATATAGTATTTTTCATTACTTATGCAGAAAGTGTATGACCAAAGATAAAACTCCAAGAGGAGAAAGAGGCAATGGATCGTGTCAAACACTTTTGTCCTGCTATATTGTCTTATCCAGTTTAATGTACAGATGTTACATGAAAAAGGTGAAAGATTTCTGTGATCTGAAGAGAAGTCAGAGTATAAACTGCAATTTAAAAAGCAACTTTGTAAGGATACTCTTGAAATAAGTGCATCTACAAAGAAATTAGGTCCTGACAGAAATAGGGTACACATTTGTTATTTTTAAGATGATGTACATTGTTTATATATTAATTGCAAATGACTGCTGAATAATAAGTATCATAGTTATTCAGTTCTAAGAAACAAAGACCCTCATATTTTTAATGAGTTTGAAATTGGATTGTATTTAATAATCCATAAAAGAAAATATAAGATTGCTATCGGCTTTCAAGTGTCACATTGGGGCATTGTTTACTAAATATTCAACAAAATAGTCAGCTCAATTTTCTACTTAAAGTCTTTCAAATTCACTTGTACTCAATTCCCCAGTCTTCTTTTCCTATTCTTTCTACTGCATGTCAAGATTAAATATGATAAATTATATTGCTGTCTCTTTCTGCTTTGTGGGCTTTTGTTCCCACATATCTTTGCATTAAAGATTAAGGCCACTGAATTCCAGCATTTGGCAGTTTCTCTATTAGATTCTCTTTCTTGAAAAGTATATGTATTTCTCTTTTTTTGAAATGCATATATTTTTATAAAAGATGGAAAAACAGGTGTGCAAAAATCAGAATCCTTGTGCATAACTGGTGGATATAGATAGTGCTGCAGTTTTAGTGGAAAATTGTATAGTGTTTTCTCAGAAAATTAAATGTAGAATTGCTATGTGATCCACTGATTCCACTTCTCAATGTATACACTAAAATAATTGAAAGTGTACCCACATTCATAGTAGTGTGGTCTATAGTAGCCAAAATGTAGAGCAGAACCACATGTTTATTGTCATGTCATTGGAAAAGTAAAATATGATACACGTATAAAATGTTTATTACTCTGCCTCAAAATATGGGACACTGTGACATATGCTACATGGATAAGTCTTGAGGATGTAATTTTAAGTGAAAAAATTCAGTCATAAAAGAACAAGTATTTGACCTTATTTATGTGAAGTTCCTAGAGTTATCATTTTCATAGAAATTGAAAGCAGAGTGATATTTGCTACAGTAAGAGAGGAAGAAGGAGAGAAGAATGAAAATTTATTGTTTAATGTGTACAAATGTGAAGTTATGAAAGATGAAGCATTTTAGAGATGGGTGATGATGATGGTTTCACAATTCAGTGACAGTTCTGTGACTGTCACCGGACTACATGCTTAGAATGATTAAGACTGTCAATTCTTTATATGTTTTTACAATAATAAAGTAAATGTGCATAAAGTGATGGCATAATAAATGATTTATGGCACTTCAGATTTGATAAAATATTAATGATTCCATGGAGAACAGGAAGTGTAATCTGTGAGAAGCAGAGAGGGCCTGTGTTTCTGCTCAAAGCTGCATGATCTTGACCTGAATAAGAACACAGGCTGTCACCATCAGGGCAAAAGGACAGGGGCTGCAGGGGCAGGAATATTTATAGACTTACTGGCATGAAAACAAGGCACTTTGCCTCTGGATAGCATATTACGCCTTATATTTGATGGACACATAATAATTATCCATCTTCATTGGGTAACTGATATGTGTATGCACTGTGTAATAGATAAATTGGAACGATTAGCATATCCATTGCCTTAAAACTTTCTGTGGTTACAATATGCAACATTTTATTCTCTAGCAATTTTAAAATATATAGGCATTATTAGTAATCATACAGAATAACAGGAATTTAGCCCACAAGAAAACATAATAGGCTACCCAGCAGTCCTGAGTATCCACTTGAGAACATGAATTTAAGATATCATTATTTGAACATTTGTGCTATTTATTCCAGATGTATTCAACTGTTTGGGTTCAAATACAATGACACATAGTTTAATTATTCTAAAGCAAGTATAAGTTTTAAAAAAGGGTAAGAAGAATCAAGTGAGGGCTTAGATGATCAATTGCAAAAAAAAGTAAAAAGAAAAAACTGATTTATAGGAATGGATGTGAATTTCTTCATTTGTGAAATGGGAATAATACTAGATCTCATAAAGCTGCGGTCAGTACAATATAAAGTGTTCTGAGCAGTTAATTTGGTACTCAGAAAGTCTTCAGCAAACACTGACTATTGTTACTAACATATTCCTACCTTATCTCTGGTGGACAGTGAAGGGAGTGAAACAGGTAGAAGAAGTTGCTGACGAATGGAAATAAAGTAGTGGAATCAATGGATAAGAAGTTTCAATGACAACCAAAGATTTCTTCTTTGCATGGTTTAACAAGGGATTGTGGAAAAATCAAGGTCCTGACAGAGTAGGTAAGTTATGGTGCATGCTTCAGATGAGTTAGGGTTTTCAGAGGCAATTGAGTGCTGTGTTCGGAATCCATCAATGCAGAGTGAGGGAAAGGTTCATTTCATTTCTCCTCCTGGTCCCAAGGATCATGGCAAGAGCAAAAGACTAACAGTTTGATTCCACTTGAAGAGAAACAGTATCCCCAGGGGGCAGCTCAATATCAATAAAAACATAGATGTGAAGAGAGAAAAAATTCAAAACATGTTCACTGATTATATACTTGAAGTTCAGGAGATCTGAGTCAGGTTAGTGAGAGGGACTTTCCATTCTCTTTATGAAAGATGGAAGCATGTTAACAGCTGTATTAGAGCATGCAGTGAGATTGACACAGAAGCAAACTTCGAGTCCGATGAAGGCCACGGTCACAGAGGCACCTAGTTCTGATCTCTAGACAAGTCAACCACTCAGAACTGAATGAAACCGTTGGGAGTCTAGGAACCGTGATTTGGAATTGCTGTAATTTTCAGCTTAATCAAGTTTGACACTGTGGTATATTTGCTGGCTATATTATTTTGAACTCCACATTTATTTGTGTCCAGCTTTCTTCTTAAACAGGCCACATACCTCTTGAGGAAAATGCTTTTCTTATATGGCATTAATACATCACTAACTAAATGACAGTATCTTATAAACAGTAGATGTTCAGTATTTTTGTTACATTAGTTTTTATTACTGGCGTTGTAGGAGAAAATTGATTATCAATTTTAAACTTACACAGGAAGGAGGGACTCAGAAAGAGAGGGGCAGGGGGCGGGCAGACAGACAGACACAGATAGGCAGACAGACAGACACAGACCAGGGAATGAGTGGACCATTCCAGGTCACCCCCCAGTGTCTAGACTCCAACTCCTAGCAGCACATTTAGCTATTAAGCTCAGAAGTGGACAAATCCACTGCTGAGTATTTCACCCCCAAGAACCCTTCATCTTCCCAACACATGAGCCTTTGAGGGAATATTGGAGATTTAAAGATTAGTATGCTGCCCTGGCTCTCAAAAGACTCATGCACATCTCTTTATGCAAGATACATTTAGTTGATCTCTAAGAATCAATAAAATTTTAACTGTTCTAACCTGCTGAAAAGCCTAAGTCCAAAGTCTCGTCTGACTCTCAAAGCAAACTCTTAGCTTTCAATCCCATTAAAATAAAAAAAAAATAGTTAAATACTTTCAACACACAATGACACAGGATAAACATTCTCATTCTAAAAAGGAGGGGTAGGAGGATAGAAAGGAATGGGACTAAAGCAAGTCAAAACCCAGAAAGATTAAGTGTTAAGTCCTGTAATTTTGTGTCCAGTACCCAGGGATGTAAATGCCAAAGAGCTTGGGAAACCCACACCTACAACATAACTGGTTATAGCCCTCATGGCCTCTCTCCAGGGCTGGTTCCACTTGCGACCCGTGGCTTTCTTCACAGACATTTCAAATTCCTGGCATTTCTAACTTCCTAGAGTCTTCACTGCACTTTTAGCTTCACTCTCAGAGCTTTCTATACTAAGCTCTCAGGGGTACACTGCCAGTCTCCTGGCATCTAAAATATGGGTTGAAGTATCCTAGCCCCACAAGTATTGCATTCTGCATGTTTGAGAAAGCACCATCATATGGAAGATGCCAAGTCTGTTACCAGCTTGCACAGTCATCAGGACACCTTGGACTATGTCTGCAGAGGCCCCTGAGTGTCTAGGTAGCTGAGTATCATGGAAAGAATCCTCAAGGACCAATTCTCTAGGAGGTCCTCCTTGAGCAGGTTGGCAGGAGCTTTCTTCTTCAATGAGATTAACACTTTTGCATTCTTGAGCTGTCAGTGAAAGGGATTTTGCTGATTTCTGAGATACTCTCAAGGCATCTTTCTTCTTATTCCTGTACAAAATACTTGTTTTGCTTTTAATGGTGCTAATCTCTTCAGCACCCACAACTGTTTCACCTACAACTCACATGTGTACTTCTGAGTGAAAGTTAAACTTTTCAAGTTTTTCTACTTTGCTTTTTGCTTCCAATTCACATTACAAATCTGGATAAAAGTACTAAGCAGTAACTGTGCGACAACCTCAACACTGGGCTGTTTTGAAATTTTGATTAATTAGATCACCACCGTTAATCATATTCTCTTGCAAAGTCTCAGGACCCGGGAAAAATACAGACAGGTGATCTGCCTAGTATAGCACATATGGCCTGCAGTCCAACTGTCGATGGAATCTTCCTCCCTGCTAAAATCTCCCAAGCCTGATCTTTACTTTAAATATTCTTTACAACTACCCATAAAGCTCTGTGTACAATATTCTAGGGAAGTTTCTACCTTCCTCCCAAACTTTTTATTTATTTATTTATTTAATTTTATGGAAAAAAGGTAAAACAAAATTTCATAACAAAATAATAGAATAACAATAGTCAAAACATTATATGTTGCTATCAGTAAAGTAGTTGCTCAGGGTATAAGATATGGGCATAAAAATTTCTCTAGTTGATATCAGCACAAACCTTCCTTTTTTAATGAACTAAGAGACATTGATAGTGTAACTTACTTGCATTTTTTTTCTCTTTTCCTTCTGTCCTTTCCCCTTTCACTCATCCTAGTTCTTTTTTCCTTTTGAACAAATTCTCCCCATTTCACAGTATCTATTTTACATTTTAGACCTTATTTACTCCTTCAGTTTCTCACACCAGGGAGACAATACGACGTTTACACATGTGAGTCTGATTTATTTCACTTACGATTATAGTCTCAATTGCATCCATTTATCTATAAAAGTCTCAAGGTTACCCTTCTTTGTGGCTGAGTAGTACTCCATTGTGTAAAAATATTGTATCTCAAATTCTTCCCATAAATCAGTTCCAAAGGCTTCTAAACCAGGTGGTCTAACACAGCCACAGCAATAACTGTACTTCTCTGAGACAAATTTCTGTGTTAATTACTTTATTGTTATAGGAACAAAACTCACAATTTCATATGTTTCTTTGGTTTCTAAAGTGGATTTCGTCCAAAGTCTGCTGGCTCTGAGACAGAAACACTTGGTACAAGAGCACAGCAGAGAAAGTTGCTCAACCTATGATAGCCCAGGAAACAGAGAGAAATGGAGAAAGAAGAGACAGGGCCAAGAATGCACCCTTCCATGTATGCTCCCGGTGACTCACTTCCAACAAGGCCCTGCTCCCTAAGAGCACATGTAGTTTCTGAACTCTCAGTGAATGAATCCGTGGATGGGTATAGAATCCCCACGACTCAAGCACGATAAATAACTGCATGACTCAAGTTATAAATACAAGTAGCTCTAAAATGACTTGCCCATTAAGCATCAGAGTAGACAGCTAATCAAAGAAAACAAATAATGACACTTAACAAGAAAATTTGATCATTTTGAAAACTGAATCTGGGGTATTCTTAAAAGTGCTATTTCATTTTTCCCTACTTTGAAAGAACTTGAATTAAATAATAATTGTGATTTCTTTAAGAACACTGATATTGACTACTTCCAAATGTTTAAATGCTATATGTATCCATAGTGTGCATCGGTGCATTATTTGATGGAATCATATTTATATTACCAGGATCCAATGAGTTAAGAATCACATATATTAGACATTATCCTAAATCAGCAACCAAAACAACCCACAGATCATAGAATTACTGCTTTTATAAAACCATATTGGCCCATATCTGGTAAAATCATTGGTATTTGAAACAAAATAAAAATAAATTTTCACCTCAGAAAAAAATTTCCTATCATTAGTATAGCAGATTCAGGAAATAAACTGCATAATTTGAATTTTAGGAGAAATCTTTTCAAGCTGTATGAAATGATTATATATGAAGAATTTAAGTTAATGTTAAATTGAAAGTAGTTCATATTTTATGCCACATAGGTAAAAACACTCAGATGGTCTTCTGAAAATGATCATAAATAGACAGTCCTCATGTTGTCTATTTTTCTCTCCCTTAGAACTCAAAACATATTTAAAAGCTCAGAGCAAAATGGTCATAAACAGGCTATGGTTTTGTGAGTTTGATTTGAAGCTACTGTACCTTTATGAAGTGGCGTGAACGTTTGATTTTCCTTATTTTACTTAGTATTTAAGTGGATTTTTTAAACTGCTAAATAGCTTTTAAAAGAACTGAGATTCTTTACTTTCAAAAGCAAAATGCTCTTACCTGGCTTTTGCAGACACTCGTGCAATTAAAAGGCAAGCAAAGCCATGCAGACCAGCGTTTAGCAGCAAAGGGAATTATTTTGTAATTATTACAAAATTGCTATTTAGTAAAATAGGCAATTATATTTCAGACTGACTTTTTGAAAGCACTGTTAACATTTATGTGCTAGACTAAGGGAGAGAGAACTTTGTGAGACTGAGAATAAAAATGCTTGTGGGCTTGCTTTCTTGTGTCAATTACTCACATGTCCATAGAATAATTACCCTTGAACCCAGCTCTGTGAGGTCTGCCTTGGTGTTCCTATTTTACAGTTAAGAAAACTGGGGATAAAAGAGCTGTAGGAATTTTTATAAAGCGACACAGTTGGTAAATAACTGGCAGAGAAGTCCTGACTCCTGATGTCCTTGTTTCTCTGTTAAACTGAGACCTCTCCACATACGTTACAAATGTGGGTCTAGCGTCGAACACAGAGGACTCTGTAAGGCATAGGGGACACAGGGAACCCAGGTGTGCCAATCACAATTGGGCTGCAAACGTGCTGAACAGGCAGGGCTGTTTGTTCTTTTGCTGAGTTACAAAATGGTTCTTCTTCAAGTCTGTCAAGGAGGGTGCTATGTGAAGTCAGCAAATTGGGCGACATGCAGAGCCAATGAAAGAGTATCTGCTCTCGATCAACATGCCTGCTCCCTAGACTTCCCATTTGACAATATTTACTCAAAAGTGTCCTCTGCTAGAAATATAACAGGCCTCATTCAGTGATAGGAAACTCAACATTTAACATGGTTCTTGCATTCATCTCCAGGAAACTTCCAGCCAGGTTCCCACTCTGCAGAGAGGAAAGCTCTGCACCTGTGTCCAATAACACAAAACTCTCACTCGTGGAAGTTTTATGTGTTTACTTTTCTCATCGTATCTATATATTTTTTCTATAGTTAGTGAATTGAATGCAGTTCTTGCTCTCACTAGAATTCAACGTCTGTCTTATATATTGCTGCTTGACACTTTAGTGGGGCAAAATGATCATCACCAGCATTTTATTACATCAAACCATGTTGGGCTAAGGTTTCGTTAGGCCCGAGTGGGTAATACGATGTTATATGACATCAGCTTGGGCTGTTTCCAGTGAGTGCCTGTTCTGATCCTCAGGGTGCTTGATGCTTCTATTCAAATACTGGGTGCCTCTCTGGAGATAGGAAAAAGCAGAGCTCTGCTGGGGCCTTCATTGTTCTCATATGGTCTGGCCAGCTGGGCCCTTCCTCTTTATTCCATGTGAAATCTCTCAAGTCTGAGGCTCAGATTTCTTACAAAGAAGTAACACTCTCCAAAATGGAGTATTCCAAGACCCACTTGGGCAATGCAAACTTTGTCTATGACCTCTGAAACTCTTCTCACAATTACATTTAAATGATGATTGATTTGTGGTTTAATTCCTGTCCTACTGCAGTGTAAGATCTGTCACACAAAGGGCCACTTCTGAGTTGATTCAGCTGTGTCCCAATACCTGGGTCTGATATTTGTAAATGTTTGATGAATTAACTAGTTAATTAATGAGGTCAGCATACAAATTAAAATAGTATAGTGGTTTCTCCTTGTCCACAGTCTCACTTTTGTAGTTTTGTTGACTTGCTATGAAAAATTATTTGAAATTATGAAATGGAAAACTCCAGGACATGATTCATGAGAAAGTGTTTTGCAGCACAATGTGAATAAATAACTTTGTACTTGGATTTATAATTTTTGAAAAAACCCAGAAACTTGCTATTTTCAAATACTGATTTTGGCAATCATTGGAAATCATTCTGACAGGATATTTGTTTAAATTTTTAGCTATGCAGAATCAAAATTACCAGGGATTATTTTAAAAGCACTCTAATAAATTGTATGGTTTACAGTTTGACAAGTGAGAACAAACTATCCTTTTGCAATATCTATTTTTTTGTATATTGTGTATTATGAATTACAGTTATTTATCATAAATATTTTTGTGAATTTGGAGTTTTCCTCCTCAAACATCTGAAAGGGAAAAGGAATTTCAAACTGTGATTCACGGTCACATAAGAAAATTAAAGTTTATCGTAGCTATATATATGTAGGAACAAAAAGATTATACATAGGTTTTGGGACTATCACCGTTTTACTCAACACTGAGGGACATTGGAGCAAAAGCCTCATGGATAAAGCATAGCTAGCATAGTAAGAGAAAAGATGACATTAGCTACTAACTGTCCTTTTACCATAGATGTAGGCAAGGATTCTCTGAATAGATCCCCAGTAGAGAAAAAAAAGAATACCGAGAATGAACAAATGGCATCATATCAAACTGAAAAGCTTCTGCATACATGGCAGAGGACGCATGTCCAACTTTCTATGTTTTTGATAAAAATATTAACATTGTTAAGGACCTGCTGTATGACAGGTTTCTTTTATTTAAGGAAGTTCTCTTATTTACATCTAAAGATAATTCTTGAGATGTATTGCCTCAACTCTATAAGTAACCACAATGTGGCTTAACACATTTGAAGTAACTACTCTAAAACCCAAGATATATCCAAAATACCTTATTCTGGAATCCTACGTGGTTTTGAAGGACCATGCATTTGAAGTGGTTTTAACGTATATAGTCCTGAGAGGAGACCCTAAAAGCTCTATTTTTCATACCTCTTCTATGCTTGACCATCAAATACTCAACCTGCCAATTCTGGAAGAACTAGCATTGCCTTAGCTATGTAAATGGTATCACATAGTCCCTATAAGGAAAGCAAAATAAGCCTGGCAAAGTCTCACAGGGATACACCTATATGCTCGGCATTCCCTATGTAGTCCTCAGTGGAAGGCCCATATACACAGGGAAGCAAGACAAGACTAGTAGCCCACAGGCTTATTTCGGTCTTCTAATTGGCAAAAAGATACAGTGTGGTTCTGTGTACTGTTCCTGCTGCAACCTACCAACTATAAATCCCTGTTATTTTAAAACCTCTGGCTGACTCCTGTTGTAGCAATGCTTTATTAGACTATCTACTAAAATTCTGTGCACAAAATCTGTCCAGATCTCTACTTGATAATAAATATAAGGAAAACTTCTGGCTTAAAATAAAAGAAATGACTAAAATTTGAGCTGCTGCCTATGAAAACAAAAAGACCAAAAAGATATAATCTTTGAGAAGATAAAATAGAATCCACTACATAATATATGGATTGCAGCTTTGAACTATCCAAAACACAAAGAACCAGAGAAACCTGACTTATTCTCCAGAGAAAAGATAATTACCAGACATCAACTCTGAAATAATCCAGATGTTTTATTGAGTTTATGAAGATTTCTAAAAGATGTTTTAGCTATCTTCAGTCAAATGCAGTTGTCTTCACACAGTGAACAAAAAGGCAGGAAATTAGAGCATAAAAACACAAGCTATAAAAAAGATGCAGATGAAAATTCTAGAACTGAGTAACAGTACAAGGAAGAAAGGAATAAAAAACTTACTTAATGAGTTTTTGGAGTTGCCAGAGGAAAATGTCTGGGAATATTGATGAGTAAAAATAATGTAAAAGAAAAAAATAGAGAAAAACTTTTCACAAAAAAAAAAAAATGAGTGACGACACAAAGGCAAGAGGAATAATATGAAAAAGTCCAACATTTGTTTCTTTGGAGCATTGTGCAGAGAAATGAGGGTGAGGCAGAATAAATAACTGAGGAAATAACAACTTACAACATCTCAACATTGATGTAAAATGTACATTTACAAGTTTTAAAGATGACTGTATTCCAAACAGAACAAATACAAAGAAAACCACACTACTCCTATTACAGATAAACTGACAAGGACACACAAACAGAAGTTCTAGAAACCAGCTATAGAAAATCATTACGTTCACAATAGCCAGAAATCGAATGCCTGCTAATGTTTCACTGGAAACAAAAGTACAGAAGGTGACAGAGAGAAGGATATGTTTAAAATGTCAAATAACAAAGCAAATAAAAAGGAGATAAACCTTTGACCCGGGTACTGGGAATATTGGATAGCCTCATGAAGAAGACTGAGTTTAGACACTTCTAATGCTCCATGCATTTAACTAAAATCGAAAAGGATCATACATATAAATGTAAAAACGTAAATTTTCCATCTGCTGGAAGACAAAATAGATAAAATGCGTGAGACACAGCTGTAGGCAAGGATCCTCTGAATAGATCCCCAGTGGATCAAAGAAAGAATTCTGAGAATGAATAAATGGCTTCAAATCAAATTGAAAGGCTTCTGTACAGCAAAGGAAAAAAAAGTGAAGAAACAATCTACTGAATAGGAAAAGATTTTGACAGCTATTCCTTGGTCAGAGGACTAACATCTTGAATATACGATGAATTGAATAATTAGAGAACCTAAAATAAAAGACTCAGTCAAAAAATGGACAACCCAAGTGAATAGACATTTACCAGAAGAAGTACAAAGGCTGATAAATATGTAAAAAAATGTCCAACAGTTTTGGCTATTAAAGAAATGCAAGCTAAAATGACACTGAAAGATCATCCTACTCCATAATGAATAGCTGTCATCAAGAAATCAAATGCTATGTGATGGTAAGGTTATGGGGGGGAAGGGAGAATTCTTGTACATTTTAGTTGGGAATGCAAACTAGTACCACCATTATGGAAAACAATATAGAGATTTCTCAAAAAAAATCTAAGAACAGAAATTCCATTTGACTCAGCTATTCCCCTTCTAAATATCTTCCTGAAAGAGTTAAGGTCATCTTATTAGAGGGATGTATGCATATGCTGTGATGGTTGATAGACTGTGTCAACTTGCAAAGTTTAGAAGTTTAACTAAGCAACTTAGCAGGGGCTAGTGTCCTTGCTCCGTAAACACCCTCATCCTGTGCAAGAGGAGGGCAATGGTGCCAATGCTACACCTGTCCTATGGGGTGGTAGCTTGCTTGCACTATAAGGAAGGAAAAGAAGCTTGATCTACAACCACCATTTGCTCTTTGCTGCTTTTACTGTCTTCCTTTACCTTAAACTGTTGCCCCTGTGCCATACCACCCTGCCTTGGAGTCAGCTAACTACGGATTTAAACCTCCTCAAACTGTGAGCTAAACAAACCTTTCCTTCCTTAATTTTGAGTGTTGCGCATTTGGTCTGAGCAGTGAGAGAAAATAACTAAGACATTCACATTTATAGTGGCACACAATTTACAATAACTAAGTCTTGGAAATGACCTATATTCCCATCAACAGATATAGCATTTATACATAATACGGTACTACTTTGCCCTAAACAATGATAAACTTGAAGCATTCCTAGCTAAATGGATATACCCTGAGACTATAATGTTAAGTGAAATAAATTAGACACACAAATATCACATAGTTTCTCTTAAACAAGAACACATATACATATTTAAAGAGTGCAAGATAAAAGATAAATAGAAAATAAGGAGATCAAATGGGTGGAGACAGAAGCAATGGGGGAGGAAGAAGGAAAGGAAACAGACTGAAAATGGAAGGAATTGGAGGAATGTAATAATGAAAATAAAACTTTTGTAAATGAGAAGAGAACAAAGAGAGGGAACAGGGAAATAGGGAAAGAGGAGGGAACACCAAAAGGATGCAATGTCTTATGCACATGTCACAACTTCCCAGAGTAAATGTGTATATATACATACATATATATATTATATATATATATATATATATATATATATATGTGTGTGTGTGTGTGTGTGTGTGTGTATTTGTTAAATTTTTTTCACAGTTTTAGAAGCTAGAACTGCATGTTCAGGGTGGCAGTATTGTTGAGGAGGCCTCTCTGCATGAACTGCGTGTATCTGCCCAACACTGTGTGTTGATGCAGGCTTTTTTAGGGGAAAGAGAAGAAGAGTGACAGGGAACAGTGGTGTTTCTTCTTACAAGGACACAAGTCACTGGATCAGTACGCTATACATGACATTCTTGTTAACACTGAACAGCCGTGTAACGTTCTTTGCTTTCTTACCACAAATGCAGCCACATTGGGGTTAGAGCAACATGCAGAATTGCTTTCCATTCAGTTCATCGCAAGGATGAAGGCAGTATAAAGGCATTTTTGCATGATAGCAAGCATACAGAGCTTATCAGCAACATATTGCTACTGTAAGATATGTCTACAGGAAGTTACTTAGGTGGAAGTCATATGAGACTAAAATGAATTTTGGATCTTCATGTAAGAGTACAAAGAACCAGATATAGCAAATACCTGACTAAATATAAAAAAGCATTTTTCCTCTTAATTCTTCCAAGTAGGACTATTGTAAGCAAGAATGTATTTTGGGAGTTTATTATGTGTGTAGGTGAAATATATGAGATAAATATAGTGTAATGTATGGATGAGGCTATGCAAGGGTCCCATATTTTATGCAAATATAATGCTAATTATGTAGCCTATGAGAAGTTAAGAGGTACATTGTGATCAGTACAAAACCACTAACTATATAATATGCATCTATATAGCTAAAAAGGTACTGAAACCGTCTTGAAGATAAACCCACTAGAAAAAATCAGGACCGATTTGTCACAAAAGTCAGAGATTCCTGTAACATACATAATGAATAACTTTCCCAATGCCAAAAGCAGTAGGATATGAATTTAAACTCAGTTTTCTCTGGCTTCCCACTTGTGCTCTTTAGTCTACAATATTTTATTGTCTCCTACTCCCAAGGAAAAGGGCGTCTTTGGTTGGGACCTGGGAGTCTGATGAATATTCTCAGATGTACTTAACTGATTCTATAATCTTCTCAAAGTTTGTATTGTTTTAATCATTTCACTAGTGTTCATTGAGTTGTTTCTATATTCTGACATAGTTCTAGGTGCTAAAAATCAGTTCAATGTGAAAATCATCATCTCTGGTCTAGGAAAGTTATAAGAATTAATATCTAATTTTTCCCAAACCCTTCCAATCTCAGAGACATAAAATTCTAAGGATCAGTGCATGCATTTTGGGTATATTACAAAGGTAAACTGAGTCAATGGTGGTCTTCCTAGCAATACCATTGCATTGCTACCCTAAGCAGAAATCTCTTCCATTTGTTTTCATTACTTATATAGCTTTAGAGCCAAGGTAAATGTAACAAGAGAAAGCTTCCCCCTAAAGGGATTGTTAATTTTGACACAAGCTGAAATAAGTGAACTTAATGTAATTTTTTAAACAAAAAGTAGGAGTTTCATATTTTAAACGCCCACAGTAAAGCAGCACAGTTCTAAATCCTAGAAATCTAAAAGCAAAACTAACCTAGTTTTTCCCTCACATGCTTATGTAACAGCAAAGTATACAATAAACAAGCAAGTAAATAACAATTATTATGTATTTTGGAACATTAGATGATGACACCAAATACTACCCTATTTAAAAAAAAAGACAGTGTTGAAAGACAAGACGATCATTCACAGCAAACATTCTCTGAGGTTTAGCGTAAGCGAGGCTTTGCTTTCAGCACTGTACATGAATATTTGACCTATGCCATGAATTATGCAAAAGAACAAGTCAAGACAAGATTTTGGAGAAAATTGTGCATTTCAGGAGGCAACAGGGGCAAGGACACAGACAGGCAGGAGCTTACTGAGTTTAAGGAACTTGTGGGGCTGGCTGGATTTTGGGGGATCTTTTGGGGTACAGTGAAGAAGGGGGTATACATTCTAAATGCAAATGGAAACAACTGGAGATTTTTCAGCAGAGACATTATACAATTGAATTTACATTCTGAAAAGTCCACCTGGGAACTGGAAAAGATCAGAATAAAGGATACAGGGACAAGATCCAAGGGTCAAGAGACAATTGCTTTGATTCAAAGAATAGATAATGGCTGCTTGGAGTAGGATGGTTATCATAAAACCTCAGGTCTGCCGGGACATCCCCCTGCCCTGGACCCCAGCAGCAGGTTGTTTACCCTCCTTCTTTATACAAGAATAATCTTCTGTTCCATTTTAGACTCTGTTAGGAGCAAAGAATAAATCTTGCTCATCTCTTCCTCTCCTGGTTTCTGGATATTTTCTTTAAGAAATCAAACAGTAAACAAAATTATAACATTCTTCTAGGAAACTCCTAATTGAATTATGAAAAAAATATACAATATATTTGAATAATAAAAATTCAGAACAAATATGTTGTTTTAAACTTTAAAGATTACAAGATTTTAAAAAATCTTGGTTTGATTTTCTTTCCTCTTGTAATACTGCCAAGTGTGAAGTTTATATCTACTTTTGAGTTAAACCAGTGCAAATAAACCTTCAAGCAATTCTTAGGAGGAAAAATATATTTTTCACTGTCTCATAACTCAAAAATAACTGGGCCAATTTAATTTACTCTTTTCATAGTGGCGTGTTGGAGGAGGAATGGTAGAGGTGGGTTGTGGAACAAATGAAAGATATCATCTCTCATAAGACCGAGGATGTAACATTTCAATTCCAAGCAAATTTCTTGGAACGCTGTAAACCAAAAACAATGGAAATTGAAATGATAATTCCTTTTACCTATGAAGGAAAGCTTCTGCAGTTTGCCATCAAAGGTCTTAAACTGAGATAAATCTTTTTGGATTTTGAAAGGAAGAACATTTCAAGAAAACATTGTCTGAGGAAGACTTATGAATATTTCTAATGCATCCTTGGCGAGGAAAGATTGCAAGAACATATTGTGGAAAGAAATATGAGAACAGCAGAGATTGCACCTAATGATCTATTTTTGTGCACATTTTTATCCTTTATTGATTGTAACATCACAATTTCTACCACCTTGCTGGTCGGTATGCGTATCATCTACAATGTTTTTCTGCACATGCTAATAAATATTACTTCATCATATGGACTATGAAGAAACATCACCCAATGAAAAGATGGAATACATAAGAATTATTTATGAGTGCTCTACTTTGAATGCAATCTGTAAGAATGTGAACTGTTGGCCAAATGGCAGAAACAGGAAGGAAGTGCTTATTGGATATTCATGGGAAGGAAGCCGGCCAACAGCAGCTGAAACCAATCCCACTGAGATTTTATTTAATTTTTACTTTTATTAGTACATGTTTGCAGTACATAGTGATTGCATTCATTATGGGGAGTTGGTACATGTACAGAGCACATCTTGTTTCTTTTTATATCCCCTTTTCTTTCTCTTTCACCCATCTTTTGGTTTTCTTCACACTTCCAAAAAATCTGTCTCTTTGGGGCTTTCTATCTCTAATCAAAATCAGTTATCTTTCCCTATGAAAACTTGCCTTCGCATGCCCACTTTGAGAACCTGTGCTTAAAATTTAGTGAATTATTGTAAAGTTAGCTGCATTGAAATATATCTCACACTTATTTTCAGTTGCTCAACAAAGATTTTCTGAGCAGGATGAGTTCTCTTGCTACTGAATTCCTGTCCATCAGAGAATGTGTCTCATCCATTTAAATTCATTGCTACGATTATTTATGAACACCTGTCTCATTCAGAAGACCAGTAGGGTTGACTCACTAGTACCATTCAACCATAGTAATAGACATTTGATAATTATTTGTTAAATGAATCAGTGAATCAGTGAAATTAGCCTGCGATTTGAATATCTTGATTGTTAAGAGTTGATACACATATAAGAAATCTCCAGAATCTTTAACTATTTTTCTACTATACATGCACTAAAAGGAAAACTTCTGCAATAGGTTGAAATAGTCTCAAAAAATATAGTTGTGTTTATGTTCATTATATCCAAAATTGGATTTATATTTAGGCAGAATATGGAGGCAAGTAGTCCTTTGTTTGTCTGTTTGTTTATTTGAGACAGGGTCTTGCTGTGTAGTTCAGGCTAGATTTTAACTCAGTATGTAGCCTAGGCTGGCCTTGAACTCACAGCAATCCTTTTGCCTCAGCCTTCTGAAAGCTGGGATTACAGGTGTGTGCCACCATGCCAGATTTGGAGGCAGACTTTTAAAGTGCCCAGGTAGCATCCAGAGCTAGACTAAAGACTGGGTCATAAAGGCATTGCTCACCAGTGTAAAATTTGAAATCTTCGAGTGTGTTCTCAGAACACAATAGACTCAAACTTGAAATGTGCAACAGTAGGAAAACCTCCAAATTCTTGGAAACCTAAATGACACATTTTTAAATAATCCATGGACCAAAGAGGGAGTCCTTCAAAAATCAAAAACAGATGCTCTTAACTCAGAATGTATTATGAACTTAAGTATAAGATGTAAAAGTATGAAACTTTTATAGTAGGAGGAAAAATTTTCAAACCTATGATGGAGTAAAAACTTAGACTTGATTTCAAATGTATGATCAATAAGCAAAAATTTAAAATTAGACTTCACTGAAATAAAAACTTTCTATAAAATATATTATCAAATTATATAAAAGATGAGTTATAATTATGGAAAAATATCTGTAGGTCATATGTTTACTAATATCTAAAACACATAACTGTCTATATACACAATATAAATAATATGTTGTTTTCCTAGTTTGATACTCTAAACTCAATACTAAGAAAACTGTCTCATTAGAAAATAAGCAAACACACAAAGTGACTTTTTAGCAAATAGTATATGTGGGCAACAAATTGGCATATAAAATGATGAGTAATTCAATTTCACTATCAGCAAATGCAAATTAACAATTGAATAAATTGTTACATCTATTAGAGTGACTAAAAAAATCATTGACAGCACTATCAGCTGGAGAGGACATGGACAAATTGAGTGGCCTGTGCACTGCCAGTGGCAATCTAGTGGCTACTATGAGAAAAGATGGGGGAGTACCTTTATATAAAGAAGAAGTACCATGCAATCTATAAATTACACTATGGGCATTTACCCCAGAGAAATGAACATACATTTTTATGTAAACTCTGTGTAGAAATGTGTGTGCTTTATTTGTAATACACTGTAATGGAAACAACACAGAGATCCTCCAATGGGTGGACAGTTAAACAGCGTTGTATACCAGGGAATGCTACAAAGATACGATTAGGAAGATACTACTAAAACTGTCCTGTGTCTAGGTTACTCTCCAGAGAACTGTGGTGCATGAAACACATGCATCCTAGAACATTATGGACTGAGTGTGGTTTACATACATTCATAAAAGTAACAGAATTATAGACATGAAGACTAGATTCGTGATTGGTAGGAGTGGAAATGGGAAGGAAATGAGTGTGGCTATGGAAATGCAACTGAAGGGTCCTGAGGGAATCATCTGCATCTTAGTGTATCACTACAGATATGCTGGTGGTAATATTATAGTTTTGCAGAATATTAACTTTAAGAGAAACTGGGTGGGCCAGGGGTATAGCTCAGAGGCACAGTGCCTGCCTGGCAAGCCTAAAGTCTTGAATTGGATCCCCATTACCAAATAAATAAATAAGAGAAAGGAAGGAAGGGAAGAAGAGAGGGAGAGGGAGAGAGACAATAGAAAGAAAAAAGAAAGAAGAAAGAAAGAAAGAAAGAAAGAAAGAAAGAAAGAGAGAGAGAGAGAGAGAGAAAGAAAGAAAGAAAGAAAGAAAGAAAGAAAGAAAGAAAGAAAGAAAGAAAGAAAGAAAAAGTACACTGGAAAGTAAGAAACAGTATCCAAGATCACTCAATATGATTTCTTAATAATTGCATAGGAAAACTATAGATTGGATCGTAAATATCTGCTAAGGCCCCTGTGTTACAGCCTTGGTCCCAGGCTACGCACTGATGCAATGTCATAGAGATTTAAGAAGGTGGGGCCTGCGGGAAGGATATTAAAGGGTATACCGAGACCTGGGCCCTTCCTCCCTTTCTCTTTTGGTGCCTGAGCAGTGATCTCAATGGCTTTGTTCCACCACACAGTTCTCAACTGAGGTCTCGCAAAAGCCCAGATTAATGGGGCCAGTTAATCATGAGCTCAAGACCTGAGCAGAAACTTTCCTCTGACTTTATCAACTGACATTTCAGGTATGTGATGTAGTGACAGAAAGCTCACTAACACATACAACTACCTCAAAATTTTAAAAAAATGAATTTAAAAACTCCATAAGGTAGATATACTTATTCCCTGTACACATAAGGAAATTCAGACAGGATGACTATGTACTTTGCTCATGTGAGATTTTTAAGTAGCCGGAGGAATCTGAACCTCTGGATTTTGAGAAGAGCTTTCTCACATGTAAGCATGAAGATTTACTGGTTTTTCTTTTTCTGACTGCACAAGACCCACAAGTAAGTAGACTTCTGTCTGAAATTTCCCACATTATATTTCACACATGAAAAAACCTTGTAACATTTCAAGATAACCAAAAGTGAACAAAATTCTGTAAGCATTTTTATCAGTGCCTCACAACAAATGATTTTATGTTGCACATTAAAGCCCAATCTTCAAACTTTCCTAGATAGCGATTATAGCATAACAAGTATCTGATGTAATATGCACATACAAAATTAAATTTCTCTTATGGAGTATATTTATGAAAGTATTCTAATTCAAACTGTATTTTGTATGATGCCACATAAGGTATACTTATTTGCCGACATAACTGAAAAAATAATGTGATATTTTATTCCAAGAAATGCTTGAAATCACCAAAGTTCATATCAGTCTCAATTTAGTCAAAGAAGGTTTCTGAATTAAAGAGTCAACATGCATGTCTTAATTTTGATACCATTAATAAGACTGATTTTTAATTACACTGAGACTCCATCCTTAGATTAAAAATATTGGGAATGACACAATATAGGGCCATGAAACTTTACAGTGAACAATGATTTAAAGATTTTCTAGATTTATAGATATTTTCTTGTCAATCTATTATAGGTTTTTGAAGTTGTTTAGCGAACTTCCCAAAATTTCATTTTATTCTCATAGTCTTCTAAGGTAGAAAGGATATGATAAACTACACATGTTCAAAGAAGAACTATAGTTAGATGGATAAAATCTCATTTGTCCATGCCTTAGTAACTGATAATGTAAGTGAATACTAAATCCAACGATTTCATTTCAAAGAATTTTTTAATGAATCTGATTTGATCTTTCAATATTGCTAACATAAGTGAAAACTTCACATTATTCCATATACATATAACACATTATATAATTATGCTATATATATGTATAAAATTGTTATTTGTAAATTAAGAATAAACAGGGCTGAGGAAACAATGGTTAATGGGTACAGGGGTGTAATTAGATAGGAGAAATAATGGTTTCTGTTTTTGGTGCAGTAGTACAATGACTGCAGTTGACTAATATCACTGCATATTTCCAAATAAATATTTTAGAGAATTTTGAATACAGATAAAATTTCCAATACAAATTATAAATATTTGAAATGGTATATATGCCACCTCCCAAAGCTGATCATTACAATGTTGTATACAATTGTTTGTAAATATAATGTTTCAAAAATATGTACAATTACTATTAATTAAAAGAAAATTTTAAAAATGACATTTGAAATAAAAAATATATCTATAATTCTTTGGAAGGGCCACAGGACAAAGTGACAAAGTAATCATCTGATATAATTAAGTTAAAAATCAACGTATAAAGTTCTTTCAGAAGTTATTAGAGTAAACCAAATTAATGCTAAAATATGTGTAGATTGTATGAAACAGTTCAGCATACATTTCTCAATTTCAGACTGCATATGCTTGAATCTCACCGTTATTATTTTCAGTGGGCAAGTTAATTTTTTACTTTTTATGTCTCATTTTTGTCGAGAATTAAAGGAAGGCAGTGCTTGTAAACATATGTGGTTATTATTGTAAAAGTGAAGCGAGATGTTCACATGAAATATATAGTTCCTGGCTCCATGCACGTGCCCAAGCAGTGGTAGAAGAAGAGACATTTGTAATCATAACAATCATTGAACAAGGATGGATTTTATTAAAGAGGAGAGAATGAAATGATATTTGTAGGAGACTTAAAATGACTGTTGCCTGTTTTTCAGTGCCCATTTCTTCTAGACAAACACATAAACACATCGCATGTTTGAAGATAGAGAATGACTATGTCGCCCGATTTTAGTGATTTTGCCTGTACCTGGCGTTTGGGGAACCCTGCGACACAGTCTATGTTCCGTTAGTGTTAATTCCTATCTCTACTACTGTTACTACGAAGTAGTAAAACAGAATTAAAACATGTTCTTTCTGACATCAGGACACATTACACATCGTAGGGCCATTATAATTCAAAGTGCTTGAGCATTTAAGTAATAAACCATCTTCTAAGAATAAACATGCCATGCACATGGCAGCCCCCTCATAAAATAGAAGCTCTTTCAACATTTTCACTAGTAAGGGGGAGGCGAAGAAATACAGAAGCAAATGAGTGCTGCGGCCTACCTCAAAGTAGTGTGGAAATGCCAAGACTGGGCACACGACTGCCAACATGAGATGAGGATGTGGGGTCTTTCCCTCCAGAAGGTGAATGCTGAGATGGAAAGAAACTGGGGGATAATTTCAAGTCCATGTCACTAGTGCACAAATTTCCCATTACAGAAAGAAGCTGAACTAAGTTTTACTGAGTTTCGTTTGGGCCCACGCTGTAAATACCTATGCAGACTTAGAGGTGAACTATATACAGTCTCCTCACGCCAGGAGCTCATGAGAGGGTGGGGAAAAAGCATAACGTATTAAGACCAGGAACCCTATGCAATGGGGTAGTTACTATGACAAAAATAGGCATAAAGGATTATCATATGCTATATAATAATTTCTTCATTCCAGAAGTCAAAGGAGAAAAGCTATCATGAAAGGTACTTGCAGCAAAGGTATTTGTCTATTTAGTCTTTCATCATTGCGTTTGAACATCAGTTAATGTCAAACCGTCAAGATCACTTTACTTGCCCCAGTATTTAGCTGAAAACCAAATCAAGTGAGAGTTGATACAGTGTAGACATAACATGTGTCTTCCCCCTGGTCATTGCTGGCATACTTATTACACTTAAGGAAGATGGCCATTATTAAAAATAACGATTTTAATTGCAATTTTTTTTTTTGAGACAGGGTCTCGATATGCAGTTCAGGCCGACCTTGAGATTACTTTGTAGCCCAGGCTGGTCTCAAACTTGTAACGATCCTCCTGCTTCAGCCTCCTGAGTGCTGGGATTACAGGTGTGCGCCACCACACCCAGTCTAAGTTTGTATTAATAAATCAAAATCCATCATTTCTCTCATTTTCAAACACTATTAAAAACGTTTAAACAGAAATGTAACTATTTTATGTTTTCCAAAGCAGAACTATGAGGTTGCATGCTATTGATAACTAAACACTTTACTAGCAGTTTATTTCTATTTGTCTCTATAAAGTTTAATATGAACATATCCCAAAAGAATTTCATTAAAAGGTGTTCTAGACCATGAATGAGGTTATTACAAGGAAATTATCCCATTTCTTGCAAGGAAAACACTGTTTCCTTTCTCCAATCACAGGTACACCGTGTGGGTTTTTAGGTTTTTCTTATTCAGCTTCACAAATCAAATACCGTCATGGCAACCATATTATAAAATAATTTAAATAACTCTAAAGGAAAATAATAGGGTTTAGCATAAAATCTTCTAATGCAGTAAGTTTATCTCTTGATATAAAAGATTATAATTTGGTGGTGCTTGAAAAAAAATAACATTTTCGGAAACTATAAAAATAAGCAAATTACAAACACAAATTCAGAATATCATTGGAAATATCAGTTCAGCCAGCACTATAAAAATATACTTATGTAAAGTAAACTCAAATATCTGTTCCTTGTCTCTTTCAACACCTATTATTTGGAAATCAGACGCACTCCATTGGCCCTCTAGTGGTGACATGGTAGCATTACAGATTCTTCCATACCAAGGACAAAAAATAGCTATCTTCTTTCAGAACAACCAAAGTGAAATATGTTCCTGTAAATGCCAAATTCTAGAAGCATATTTTTAAACCTCTGTGTGGGATGTAAGTAGAGAAATCTTCCTCAGCCGATGTGGGGATTCTTCTTGTACCCCTCAATAAAAGATATGTCAAGGGAAGATGACACATCAGGATACCACATGGTACATCATTATAACGCAGTCCTTTTGCCACATTAGAATTTGCAAAAGGTTGCAGATGAGTCACAGCATAAAGTTCTGAAAGCCTTGCCACACATCTCTCCTTTGCACCTAAATTTTCAATGAAGCCCCCTGTTCAACAGTCTCCCTTGGACCAGAGCTCTGACATTTTCTTCAAGGGGCTGCCCGATTGTCTTAAGGTTGGAATGGGCAGGAAAGACTCTGAAATTTCATACTGAATGGCAAGTGTACTCATTCCCAGCACGGTCGTCCTCTTAGCCTCTGCTTTTCCCGGACAAAGTTGTTCCTGAAGCAAACCCTCCAAATATTAAGAGCACGACAAAGAACACACTGGGAACCAAGTACTGCATATGGTGTTGTTCTTGGCTTTAACACACAGGGCTCCTTTTGGGGGAGGACATCACAACTCCCTTAGCACTAACATGAGCCTTTATGACCTCATTTCCATAAATCTATGCGTCCTCAAATGGATCACCATCCAGAAGTTTATTCTTTTACTCTCTTAAATACAAAACAAAACCAGCAAGTTTGCTAGAGTAGAAGTACTTTCAGATCACATAATATTTGAAAGCAGCGTTCAGTCAGTTCAACCTCCAACTATAGGACGATCTTTGAGTTTTGGGGCAGGAGTGTCTGAAGGAGTGGAAGGTAGATAGCGTGTGTGCTCATCCATTTCATGAAATGCTGCCTAGAAAGTCAGCGCCGTCCCTGTGGAAAGCATGAGCTCAGAACGGAGGAGGACATGTGAGGGAAGGAAGGGAGGCGGGATGGGAGGGAGGGAGAGGGGAGGAAAGAAAGAGGGAAAAAAGAAGGGAGGGAGGAAAGAAGAAAGGAAGGAAGGAAAAAAGGAAGGAAGGGAAGGGAAAGGACAGGACAGGACAGGAAAGGAAGGGAGAGCTAAAAGAAGAAAAGAGTCCTTTTGTCTTGTTTATGTAAAAAGTTTTTACATAACTATCTCCCCCAAGGCAAATAGAAAAAATAAAGATGACTATCCAGGCATTCACTCAGAGGTGTTAAGATTTTTTATTTTTCCTTCTTTTCTTTTCTTTTTTTAAAAGACTTTTAAAATTAGTGACAAAGTAGCATGATACTATAAAAAAATACATGTTCAGATAATTCTTTGGAATACAGCCCTTTCCTTCATTGCATTACTGCGAGGACTTGTATATACTATGTATATGGATGCAATACAGATGGACGTATATGTACATATGCATATACAATGTTTGGTTATTGACCATACTTTAAATATCTGTATTTTTCTCATTATAAATGCCATTTTATATTCTATAAATTTTACAAAGTTTTAAGGTAAAATTGAAAGAACACCTCTAACTTCAAAACCCAAGTAAAAACTCAAAAATTACTCTTGCTATCTAAAGTGATATAATTGTGCAATGAGTAATTATTTTAACACTTAAATTATTTAGTAAAATCATCAATGTCGTGGATACAATTGGGACTACAATCAAACTCATCTATATACATAAACTCTCTAGAGGGAAACTTCTGCATAAATTTGGGCTGTGACACTTTAACTGGAGTATTTTTATTTAACTTTTTAGTTTCTCTGGCTTCTAAGCCGTTAATGGTGTCTTATAGATGGATTGTTAATTTCAGCAAAGCTAGAGCGGACGGAGCTATCTAAGTACAGTTCTGGCTCTGTTATTTAACATATTTGTGACATTAACCCAGGTACTTTAAACATCTGAATGCATTTACCTAATTGTAAAATACTACTTAAATCCAGAATTATTCACAGGAAAAGAAAAGCCAAAACATGTCAAGTCATTTTGTACAGAAAATTTAACAGTGTAACAGCTTGTTTGCTAGTGATGTATTATTTTCATCATCATTATTATTATTTCACACTCACCAAAATGAACCTGTATATGAGATTCAAGGTGAGATTCAAGGGTGGGAGTAGGGAACTGATAAAACAAGAGTCGGGAGGACAACCTGGTTATCTATTCTGTGGAGAAATAGTATAACTGGTTAGATTAAATTCATGGAAAATTTTCTCAACTCTCTATTTTAATTTGCATTTTTGGTTACAGGCTGTACATTTTGGTTTCACTTATGGCCTTATATTTTATTCTCAAAAGATACTATTATGGGGGAATATAATTGTAGGTAAAATGATGCTAAGCTATTTCAAAATTGTTTGCCATTTTGTGCACTCAAGCAAGAATGTTAAGTGCATGTTTGAAGAATGAGTTATAATTACCAGCTTTTATCAGAATGAAGCAAAAATGAAGGTTTTGAATTGGTTCTGCCAAAAATAATCTAAAAGAAAAAGGGGTCAGTTACCTACCTGCTTCTAGATCCCTTTAGCAACCTGCTATTTGTTAAAAAAAAACTGATTTTTAAATGACACTACATTTTTGCAATTCATAAATCAGAGGCATCTAAACAGCGCAGTATTACATGTTGATTTTATTCGTCATGGGGAGCCAACTAAACAGGAATTTAAAGTCATACAAACTTAGATTCGTAATCCCCCTCCTCTATTTTCTTGACAATCATCTGAGAACCAGAAGTTAAAATAAAACACTCGTTTCTGAACTGAGCAAAGATGAATATAATTAAAATCTTGCAATGATTTCCAAGGTGATAATTGTTCACTTTTGAAGTGTCATATATATTTTTGAAGCAAGAAGTTCACTTTAAGAGGAATACAAGTTTAAGGAAAAGAAATTATAAGGCTTAAGTCTACACTCTGAAGGTGATAAGATACACTTAAAAAGTAGAAAATTTGCAACATTCCTTCTTATCAAAGTAATTATGTAGAGATCATCTTGATGCTATTTTCTTTTAAATAAAATTATGTTCTAGCACATTTTCTCAGATGCCAATGTTCGTTGACAGGTTACTTGAGGTTTCAAATGAGACTAGCTAAGACACATAATAGATTTGATGTTAATGTTGCTTTGAAGTAGAATTATGTTTTATCATTGAGTTCCCATGCGAATGATATTTTCTATTTTATTTATGATATTTTCTTCTAGCCATAATTTATGTTCTTCTAGTTCTTTAATAATAATGATCCTTTTTGCACAAGTTTAATAGCAAGCTATACTGGAAAAAGATAGGTAAAACCTTGTCATTTGCAGACAGAAATTATGCTACATTTGCACTTTTTTATTCATATAAGCAAATGAAAATGAGAAATAAAAAAATATTGAAAATCACATTAAAATATTTTCTCAATTTTATTTATTTAATTTTTTGCTGGGAATTGAACTCAGGTCTCACATTTGCCAGGCAAATGGGCTGCTAAGCTATATCCCTGGCCCAACTTTAAAATTATGATGGTTTCATAATCCATTTCCCAAATATTCTTGGCAACATAATAATACATTTTAATTATTCTCTCTTGATATACATTTTTTTTGTTTAAAGTTTTGATGTTTTACAAATATATAATTACAGTTTCAATATTTCAGAAACTCTTTACCAAAAGCGGTAAATCACGTATTTGGTCTGTTTAAGGACTTATCTATTAGAAACAGAGTACACACAACTAAAATATCTACTTGACAACAGCATACCAAAATATCTACAAAAGCCAGGCGTGGCAGCTCATGCCTGTAATCCTAGCACTCGGGAGGACCCTGGGGCGTTCTAAACCAGTCTGGCCTATAAAATGAGCCCAAATCGAGCCAGAACTACACAGCGAGACTCTTTCTCAAACAGACAAAAAAAAAAAAAAAAAAAAAAATTGGAAAAGAAGAACTCTGTTCTGAAATATCATTATTTTTCTCTTGCAGTTCTAGGGACCAAAGCAGTGACTGCAGCATGTGGGTCAGCGCTCTGCCGCGGAAGAACCACACTCTAACCCAACCTCTTGTAATTTTGATCCCCTTTATTTCAAGTAAGTAGCAGTGAAAGGGAACTCGAGCAAGGAAAGACAGGCAAGGTGATATAAACTCAGCACAACTCCAGGAACAAAAACACATCACTGGCTCTATTAGTGAAGCCTCAAATATAGAACAACATATTCAATGTATAGGGTTCTTTAATCTTTTATTCACAACTCTTTATATCAGCCAGTTACTAAACACTTAACACCAGTGAAACTAGTATGGGCATAATAATTTAGACACCTAAATTGACACAACTCCTGGAAATATCAAGTTATCTAAAATATGTTCTCTATCCATGAGTAGCTAGGACTATGTAGGAAATGAACCTGTCAACAGACACAACACTGGCACACTTTAAGCGTCTTGGTGACTCCGATGAGGAAAAGCTAATGTAAGAGCCTGGGCACATCTTTGATCATGTATTGATTGTCCTTGCCTAGATAAATGCCTGCTTGCAGTTATTGCCCATTGACTTCCTGCTTCCAAGTATTATCTTTTGACCAGAATCTCCTGAGTTCAAGATCCATGTGTTCTGTCTGCATCCTTATCTATATATCTCCTAGGCAAATCTGAAATCATTAAACAGTTTGGTTTTTAAATATGTGGAAATCTTACTTCACTCATGTTGTTCTCCTAGAACTCATATTTCCACTCCTCTTCTTCCACAGACTACAATCCTACTATATCATGCATGGATGTTGTAAATTAATAATCTTATATGTCTCTGAAACAAAATATTTTAACAAATTATAGTTAAAATTTTTGAAAATCCTGAGCTCTAATTTTGATAAATATATACTATATTCATCATTTAAGTATTAAATTTTTCTAGGGAGCTATTCAAAATAACATAAATAGAGCCGGGGATTTAGCTCAGTGGCATAAGCACCTGCCTGGCAAGTGCAAGGTCGTGAGTTCGATCCCCCGTACTGCCAAAAAAAAAAAAAGGCAACAAATCAAAATAACATAAATATTTATTAATGATCATATGTTATGATGTATTTTTTCTACATACGTCTCCAAAGAGATGATGTATGGGAATAGTAATCTTCTTCCATATATTTTTTCATGCTCATGCATCAGTGTATGAATATTATTTATTACCAAAATTGGCACAGTCTAGGATTAACACTAGCTTGATTTTTAATAGAAGTAAATACTGACAAGCTTTTCATATAAGTAGGAAATAAGAATGGAAATTTTGTTATACATAAGCAATTTAAGATCATACGCTTTTGAACTTTGATCATACATTTTGTATCATTTGGTAGCCATCGCAATATGACATCTTATCAAATGTTTACAATGGTCTGTTATTCAGCAAGGTTTTCTCTACAAGGCAAGAGGTCTCATTCAGTAATTAAATTAAAAGGATGGAAAGCAGTCATGGTTCTGTCGGCACTTGGCTATCTACCATCTACATTCATGGCTTCAAGTGTCGGATTTTCTTTATCTGGGCATTTGTGGGCAAAGTGAACGCTCGTGGCAGACGGCAGAATGATGACATCCATATTCCAGGCCCTCAGTGTCTGAAAATCTAGATTCAGTTTAGCTCTTCATTGTGTGACAGGAAGGAAGGCGCAACCCATCTTGTGTTTGCCCCTCCCCTTAGCTGGGGCTCAGGTGTTGTCCTGCTGGGTCACACTCATCAAATCCAGCTTCTGACCAACCCAGCACATCTGTCTTCTTACATTTTGCGTCTCAAGAAAATATCTCCTTAGTCATAGTTTATTTTTGTTAACTTCTTTCCAACTAAGACCTATTCTAGGGAGTGAAAATCAATATACTATTGGTTCAACCATTTTATTTGAGTTAGAGTGACAAAGTAATTTAAGTTAAAGATATTTTTGTCTGACTAGATCATGGTTTTATCTCCACTGCACAAAATATTTCATCACCAAATTGCTGAGTAATACATATTATAATGACATGCTTATACTGGTATCTTTCTTTTTATGCCCTTGAATTTCCAAAATGTACATGCTCATTATGACAAATTCACTAATTTTAGACCTTTTTAATTTTTGTTACAAACTTTTCATTAAAAAACAAAACAAATAAACAAACAAAAAGTCCTTTTTATGCTCTGTAAACTTTAAGGCTATGGGTCCCAAATCTTTTTCCTTAAATTCATATTTTTAATTTTTTATATGACTTTGAAGTTGGTCTCATAAAATGGTAGGACATATTTCTTCTTATGACTCTGAATATCTACATATTATTTGGCTTGTGCAGATATTAATTAGAAATAATAGGAGTCTATTTTGAGATGAGACTTATCTTGGGTGTTTCCACATTCCCTCTGGTACCTCTGCCATCACCGTGCAAAGACCATGCCTTAGGAGTGGTGACCCCAGGGGGAAGATGAGAATCACCCAGAGCACAATCCAGCCTTCATAAGCTAAACCCCATCCAGCTCCCAGTTGTATACATAAATGCCACTGCACTCTGTGGTTGCTTGATAAAGGGAAATTGCAAAGTCATTATTATAGGGTATTATTTCAGGTATGGGGACAAAATGTGAGGGTAGAATGGCATTGGAAAACTAAATTGTGCAGAATGACTTGAGCCTAAAACTGGAGGATTAGCTAGTAATAATGCAGAATAGATGATGCCAGGCACTGTATGTCACATAAAAGATCTAAGAATTCTTTCTGATGGATAGAAGTGCATAAATGAAGAGTGATATAAAGAGATGCTCATTTCAGAAAAGTCATCTCTACTATTGAATGGATAATGGATGGAAGAAAGTGATTGGAGTATAGGATGACAAGTTATGGTCTGGGATGTATAATGCTGGAAAAACACTTAGTAGGGACATAACAGTAAGTGTGGAGAGGAGGTGAGAAATCTAAGGGAAGGCAAGGAATACATAATTCTTTTTGCTCTGCTATGGGCTACCTGTTGCGGGAATGATATGACCATGGACCAAGGGACCTATCGCACAACAAGCTCACCTTGAAGAGCTACTTGCAGTTATTCTGAGGAGTGAGATGATGCCTCCCCATGTCTACCACACTTCCCAATAGCTGTTTAATTTTCTATGTCGTTATACTAAAGCTTACTGTCTGGATAATTAAAAATATCTAGACTCCTAACAATACCTAGACCTTAAACAAATTTTCCACTGTGTTTCAATTATTTCCTTGAGGTCTATCTCTTAATTGATCAGTGACATCTTATCTTTTCATTTTGTTTTATCAGCATGTAAAAGAACATATGTTTCATAATTAAATGTTTTTCATAATTAGGATGCTTGGAATAGCCCTCAAATGATAATGCCATTTGCAAGTCAGAGTACAAGATTAAATTGATTTTGCATGAACTAAACTTGTAGTCACTATTCTATTCACTTTTGGCTTTTTAAATACATTAGTGAACAGTATATATATATATATATATATATATATATATATAGCTAGATAGAGATATAGATATATATAGCAGTATAATGTATATATGTACATATACTATACTGTAAAAGCTTGACAATTTCTCTAAGCAAAAGTCTCTCCAAATATATTTAAGATGATACATAAAATGCTTTTTATTATTTTCAGAAAATTAATTTAACTATAGAGTTTAATCATATGAATCATTTTCAATCATGTTTTTGAAACTTTAAGTTGCCTTTGTAAGCTTTATATATCAATGAGGAAGTGAAGATAACATTTTCAAATAAGATTTACATAAAAATACAAAACCATCTTGTGTTTATATTAAAAATGTTATATATTATTTTCCACTTAAGTTTTGTGGGTTCTATCCTGTATAGCCAATATTTTAATCATTTTCTACAGATGGAATGATTATCTATAGATTTTTATGAGAATTGATTAGAATATATAAAGTACCTTGGACATAATAGCCCAAAATATGTCTTATTGTTTTTACCTTAATTATCTATTTAGCAAATGGATTGCCTTGTATTTCCAGATTTTCAGTAACTACCAAATTGATCGATTCAGAGTACACCGTAAAAACTGTTATTTGAACAAATAGAAAAATCAGTAAAAATAGGATCAAAATCATGCGAAAACTCTAAAATAAATGAGAATGTTATACAATTAGAAATCAAGGGAAAAAACTAGTCTGAGAAAAATAAATTCAACACATAAGACTTCTATCACATTGTTCATTCTTCAAATTTTGACTTATAAATGTTTTTTATGTCACCCAAACAGATTTTCATTAAGAAAATCTGATGATGACTCAGAAGGAGAATTGGAGGTTTCTAATTATTTTCCTTTTTGGATGAGCATATAAAGATATAAAACTAATTTGTGGTAGATAGAGAGGTGTAAATGTGATCTCTAATCATTAAATTTGACTTTGCTGTCTCCTAGTAAAAAAGCATTCATTGTAAGCCTAATGTTTCCATCATCTACTCCTCTAGGGTTGAAAAGGACTGAAGTATGAAATAGGTTCCTTTGAATGAGCCATCTTCTCATTTTTGAATTCAACAAATTTTCGATGACTCCTCATATGTTAAAGATCTTTGTTCTCAGAATGGTCCTATAAATCAGTTCCATGACTTGCATTAGAGATCTATTGATGCTATAAAACATAGCAAGCTCTTAAAACTGTTTATTTTACAGTTTACCAGACTGCTTGCCTAAAATATTTATTTCCTTTATTATCCAAAGCTTCTCCATGCTCTGTTGCCAAGGTCGAATATTGTTTAATACAAGCTGACAAAGACAGTGAAAATTAGAATTCAAACTTTGACATCACATCTAACTTAAGCCACATTATAAGTCTGTAGTCTTTGTCTGCTGAAATCATGGGCCTACATAAATAATGAGTTTGTTTTTTGCTTTAAAGTACTGTAGTGTGGGATTACAGTGTGGGTTTCTCTTTATTTATTGTCCGTACATGTGTCTTGCTTTCTAAACAAATTGAAATTTCTTCAAGGAAAATCGTTTCCTTAATTTCCATGTGCTTCTCTCTCACTTACTGGCTCTTATATTAAGAATATACTTGATATTTGTGCATGTAATAATGTTCAAAAACTTAAGCTTGAGAAACAATTAGATGGTGATTATTAAAAGCACTGTGTAGAGAAATACACTGCTTTACTAAAGAACTAATATTTGAGAAGGGCATGGAATTGTTCGGACGTTCCATTGCTTTCTGTGACAAGACACACGTGACCAGAGAGAGTTCAGAAATTTATCGATCACACTTCTCTGCCTGTTAGCCATGGGCTTCAGAGGCTAACTCAGTAGTATGGCAAAAGCAATGCTAAGACAGAGGTTCAAGACAAGCACAGAGGAAATTGATTATTATCATTATTAGGAACCTGGGTTATGGTTATCATCCCATTGAACTTCTCAATTTCACAAGATCAAAGGCCATTGGCCCTTAGGAGTCTTAGTTTATCAAAGGGACAAGGATTTACTTGTGACAGGGAGAGGAAGGGATGACCATGGGACAGAGTTTACAGTATCTTTCCTGCTTTCCATTATGCATCTTCCATGTCCTGTCAGGTGGGGGTTGACGTTGCTGATTATCTGATGTCACAGTCCAGCACAAGGAGCTCTACTTCACCTGCTGTACTCTAGGAACTGTGGACAGTGCCTTTGGTTTTAGTGAATTGCTGAGTTTCTGTTTATCAGGTTAAGAAATTAACCCACTAGGAGGGATTGGAGAAACAAAATTACAGATGACAAAAAAGAAATAGGTGTGACATCCTTAGGCTCTTGGGACTCCTCTATCCTTTCATGCACTCTCTTTTTAACAATCATCTTCAATCCTATCTATTGGTAAGGAAGTGAATCAATGAAGTTTGGCCTTCCAATTATCAGGTTACTGATCCCTGCCAGGAGGAAAAAAAAGAAAGAAGAAGAAAAACAATAAAAGCCAGGCAGAGAAACTGGTGATTTGATGGGAAACGACTCTGTAATACAGCACTTCTGTTCCTTCCAGTGAGTCTGGAGAAGTTTTCATGCTAAGCAGCTTTCTGTCCTGTCTCTTTTGCTATCCTTGCACAAGGCTCTGAAAATTATTTTCAAGGTGCAGTGTGAATGGTTTTATTTCACCCTCTTTAGAACCTTGTAGAGTAAATAGAGATATGGCGTCTGAAAGGCCCCAGGGGAAAACCCTGAGCATAGGAGTGACTGAATTGATGGAGGTGAGACCAGAGCCAGCACCAAGGAAGCAAATTTCTTGAAGCAACTTTTTTCAGATCAGAAGCCAAATGATAGTTGTATATTCTCTTCTCTCATTTTCTTCTAGGTGATCATTTTTAAAAATATTCTTTGTTTGATTGCTGTTCTTAACTTTGCTTATTATGCTGGGGTTGTTTAAAACTAAGACAATAAATAGTAAAAGTTATACATTCTGAAAAGAAACAAATATACAAAAGCAGACTTAAAATAGCCTTGTGTTTATATATATATATATATATATATATATATATCACAGTAATGGTAATTTGATAACTTGATGAAGGATACTGTTGAATTTCATTAATATAAACATTCCCAAACATGCTAAAATTTAAAGAAAACATATCTCTTTAAATTTTTTGGTGTTTGACTAATTGTATGTTTCAAATTCATTTTGACAGGTTTTCAGGAATATTGCCCCAGACCGTACAAGACAACGCTGAATGTTCAGCTCTTGCACATTCCTGACTTGGCTTTCTTACAGTATCAGACATTTTTAAAACACTGTACAATTAATCAAGTGGACTGAATGCAATGTTGAAACCTTTTTGTAGACTGTTTTGCAAAATCTGTGATGCTCTCTTAATACTCACTTGAACTGTGTTCTTCAAACTGGTTATCTTTGCGTTTTCCTTCTGGTGAAAGCCTGCAGGTAGATCCCCATCCATTCCAATTAATATCTAAGGATGATAAAGACAGGATCCTAGCTAACAGCTTCCATCTGTGATTATGCATAAAATATCTGCTTCTGGCAAGTGACACTATACGCAAATTAAAATTCGAATGCTGCAGGAGTTACATAATATATTCATACATGCCTAAAATAGAGATTTCCCCACTCTTTCACTATCTCCCATTTCTGTAATGCTTAGGAACTTTATAAAAACAATTTTTAAAATGATGCTTTTATTTCTATTCACTAGCATTCTTATTTTGGCTCTCACATTAAGATGTTTCATAAAATATACTTAATAATGAATATTATTTAAGTGCTGAGATTGCTTGCTATAAATCTGCAATTTTCTTAGAGTTAGTGCCTCTAAGTAAGTATTACAATATTCCTCTAGAACCTAAGATTTAGTTTATACTTGTTGCCTTAAGGCCACTTCTGTGTTTGCTGCTGGCAGAACTACCCGTCCATACGACTCACTGTATCCAGACTTAACAATGGATATAAGAAATACATTCCATTTGCAACTATAAAGATTTTTAAACTCTTATTACTTCAGATATTTTGTATTCTTTCTTTTTTTCTCTCATTCTTCCTCCTTCCCTCCCTCCCTCTCCAGAAGTTTCTATTGGTACTAAATTGTTCAAGCTTTGGAGAAGTTAATTTATACTATGTATTAGATGTCTGTCATGGCTTTTATCCAGCCATCTCCTCTGTGTATTTTGTGCTCATAGGCAGGGCTTGGGGAGCTGATGGATGCATAGCTGTGTAATAATGGATCACTGAGGTGTGACAGCTCTCCCTGGAGTTGTGTACTGATGTGTTTATAGCTGAGTGTGATGTGGGGAGGTGAAGCCTGGTGGAAAGAAGAGTGTCACTGGGGTCATGACCAGGATGTATATATCCTCCGTCTTCCCTTATCCCACTCTCCTTCCTGCCTGCCACGCTGTGAGCTCTTTCTTCTTTGCCATGCCACATTCTTCCTGGGAACCAGCAGTGTATGAATTGAAACTTCTACAAACTGGAAACAAAGAAAGCTCTTCTTCTTTAAATTCTGAATTTTGAGTGTTTTTTCCCAACAATGAGAAAGTAACTACGATGCTGTCCATTTCAAGACAGCATCACTCTAAGGGAGCCTTGTACTTGAGAATTAATTGTAAGATTATTAATTAACTTGATGTTAAATAGATAAAACTTGATGACATCCAAGAATTCAACAAGAGGATCAGCAACTGGAGGAACTTCCCCAAGAAAACTTTAGAGCCAGAGTGAGTCACAAGTGTGTGTCTGTCTAACTGATATTTGGTGTCAGGCTTTTGTTGTTCGTCCATAGGACTGTGTTGAGTGCTACTAAGCGTGCCATCTCATTGACATGTAAACCAGGTAAACTCTAAAAATCAAAGAAAAGAAAGGTTAGGAAAAGCTTGATTTCTCCTTTAAGCACATAAGAACCATTATATAACATAACACTCACTTGTTCTTAAATCGAGTGGGAGGTTTCCATTATCTTTTGATGGAATAATACAAGGTTGTTTTTTAATCATTTTGTGAGAAATTATAGGTGTTCTTCACATTTCATTACCTCCTGAATTGTACACTTTAACTTGTAAACTACTCAGGGCTAATTCTCCTCTCACTTGAGGGATTCAATTACAAAACATCACTTCAAGTGAGAAAAGTAATTTTAAAGGTGTATTTGGATAGGTCTTGTTCTGTGTCAGGTTTCACTTTTATTTTACTCCTTTTAGGTAGTCAGAGAGTTCAGCTGGTCTCTCTGGATCTCTATGGAATATGAATAATGGCAATTTCATCACCAGTAAATGTTCAGGAGTGGAAAATGTGAATTTTGAAAAGCAGAGGAGAGCTGAGATGTTTATTTTTGGAATAAGGCACACAGTGATAAAGCGCACTTAAACTTACTAGGAGATTTATTAATCTGTGAGAACTTTGAGAGGAACAATTCCCACTCCCAGATATGTGTCTGAAAGTAGTAATTGAGTTAACATGGAAGAGGTGATTCCAGTTTATCAAGCGTAAACGAATGGAAAATTTGTTCAGCATTAAAAACAAAGGCTCTAAACAACCATGATATGGAGGAATCCTAAGTGTGTATTGCTAATATGAAAGGCTATTTAAATTTCAACTCTATGACATACTGGAGAAGGAAATCTGTAGAGACAAAATAAGGATCTGTAGTTGCCACAATTCAGCAAAAGAGGGGTACAAAGGTGTAAGACAGGGAATTTTTAGGGCAGTGAATCTATTCAAATTAGGTAGAAATATCATAGTATTCAGATAGGGCTGGGCCCAGGTCGGTGTTGAAAACAACTACGGCTGGAAGTGAATTCACTAATGCCAGGTTTCAAGAAAAAGAGGAATTACCCATGTGTTTCTCCTAGAGATGAACTGCAGTGCTTGATATTCTAAGTAGGCCTCAATTACTTTGGGCTGGAGGACTAACCCTCTTAAACTCACCTGTTACAATTTGTGTCCGAATGTCACCAAAGCCTCATGAAGTCATGGAGGTGCTTTTTGGAGGTGAGCTTCTGGAGTTTGTGTCTGACTCATGTTCAGTGCTGGAATTATGGGTGTGCTACACCCACCCTGGGGCCCGCAGTCTTCATACATTCTAAGGAACAGAAAGGGTCTCCGAGCGCTCCTCCCTTATGCTTTTGTTCCCTTTGGTATCTGCCAACACCTGAGCTGTTGCCTGCTGCCATGCCAGCCTGCCTTGGAGCCAGCTGATTATGGACTGAAACCTTCACCAACTGTGAAGTAAGTAAACCTTTCCTGTCTTAACTTTGAGTGTCTGGGATTTTGTATCAGCAATGAGAGAAAAAAGCAACCAACACACCATCCCTTCCAAGAATGCCCTTGTCCATCCTGTGTGTTCTTGCTACGTGATTTGTTTGCCCATTTGAGTCCCATGTAATCAGCATTAATCAAGCAACTCTGCGTGTTGTATATGTATTGGTTGACACAGTTTTGTTCCCCTTCATGCTCATTCTATGATTTACCATTGGATCAATGTTACCTAAGCAACTGTACTTTTAAACATATTGATTGATTACAGTTCTACCCCACCTTTAGCCCTCCTCACCTCGTGGCTTTCCTCAATAAAATACCCTTGAGAAGTGGGATTGGTGGGCAACCTACTTTCTGGGGCTCCTTCTGTCTCTCTCAGACGGAAGCTTTCTTTCTCTCAATAAATTCTTCCTATTCTTAAAAAAATGCCAAGGCCACAGAATATACAATACAACACATCACAATACAATACAACACAATGCAATACAAGTTTAAATATTAACCATTAACATAAACTATGGTCTTTTAGTGATAATAATGTGCCAATCTAGGTTCATCAATTGTAATAAATGTACAGGTTCGGTATGGGATGTTGGCAGTGGGGGAGACTTTGTATTTTCAAGGGCAAAGACAGTCTTTGCACCTTCTATTCAGGGGTGCAGCAAAGATAACAATTCTCTAAAGAATGAAATTTATTTAAATGAAAATAAGAAGAATGTTGTGGCCATAATATTACTGAGATTAAATAAAAGACATTGAAAAAGTAGTATAGCAAAAATGTTCTGGCAAAGACTTTCTAACCTTCAGAAGGTAGAAATTAGTCATTTCATGTAGAAATAGAAGAGCCTAAATCCATGTTCAATGTCTTACTAAGCTTGGCAGCATGCTTTTGGAGATGCTGCCTAGTGATGACTGCCATTCTTTACTGCCCAGCTTTCCTAATGATCAGCACTGACAACCACATACATCAACATGCCCTCTGCTATGAACTTGATGGGTTAAAGGAGAGGCCCATCGAAACTTCTGATTGCAAATGTGTATGTGGAAAAGACTTTTGCTGGTGGTAAGGAAAAGGAAACACGGAGTGACCATCTTCTACCAGTCATACAAGTGAACCCGAGGGACTAAGAGAGAAAGGTAAAAAGTTGCACAGAGTGAAGCAGAGATGTGACAATAAAAGTCAATGTGGCATAGAAGTTCTTCATTTCAGCACACCTCTTCTCTGCAGCTTGTCTGCCTCCCTCCTATTCCCATTTTATAGCTCGAATCTAAACCACCTCCACCCTGTTTTCCCCTTAAGCTAGTGTATGTAGGTCACTGCTAGTCACATCCTAAGGTTTAACCAAGGTATTTCTTCTGTTAGGCAGCTATCTGCTCACAGTTTTACATTTCCCCATAAGTTATAATTACTACCGTTATTAGAATTTTAAGAGAGGTACAATATCAGCTAATTATATTCAAAGTGAAGAATCTATCACTTATTATTAAAAAGAGATTAAATGAAGGAAGCCATTAGTGTGATTGTTGCAAGGGCTATTTATTTCCCTTTTATTCCTGGTAAGTCTCAAAATTAAAGATAATAAAAACGTCAATTAATTTCAGTATTAAATATTAAATATTTAAAAGTGAAAAACTGTAGCCCAAGTTAAAAAGGCAGATGTTTACATCTTATAAAAGAGAGAAAAATGAATACAATTAAATTCAACAATTATTACCTGAGTCATCATTCACCTCACAAGTTCCTGTCCAGACACACCATTGACTACACCTCATGAGTCAGTGTACTATTATATATCTGGCCTGTTTTCCCTTCCAGCCAAAATGTACACCTGGGTTCATCGCCCAAAGTTCTACCCACTGGAAAGATTTCCCTCCACCACTGTCCCTCAGGTGCTGCAGTGTCCTGGAAAGGGGCTGCACTGCTGCAGCTGTCCCCTTGTGAGTGGTGCCTGCATAACATGCAGATCCATCCTTAAACCAAGACCACCTTCTCTTTCTCTGACAGCTGATCCTATACGACCCCACATTACCACAGGTTCATACTGGGAAGCAGAAGGCAGTGTGGCAGGAGTAGGAGCCACAGGCATCTGGGCAACTTATTCAAGTAATTTAGTTGCATCCTCTGGCCTGCCCTGGCTCGATCATGTATATACCATTTTCATTTAACGATAGACTGCTGCTGTGCACAACCAACTTTATGTCTCAGTGGGTCAGATAATACCCAGGGCATGATAGGTCACTCAGGTTGCATGGTAACTTGGCATCCCATAGTCAAGCATTCAGTTTCCATGCACGTCCAGTAGCAGGCCAAGGACTGCTTTTCAAAGAGAGAGTTGTCTGTAAACCAGAGCAGAGTCTTGTTCCAGAATCCTAAAGGCCTCCACTGGAATTAGCCTATTGGGGCCTTCTAGAGGCTCCAAAGAGCATCTCTACCTGCCAGTGACACTTTAAGTACCATTGGGTCTGCTGGGTCATATGGCCCCAGTAGCAGAGCAGCCTGAACAGCTGTCTGGACATATTGCAGATCCTTCTTCTGGGCCCTACTCAAAAGTAGCAGCTTTCCAAGTCACTCTGTTACTCAGGCTTGAATAAGACACATAAGTGAAGAACTCATTGACTCCAAAATCCAAATAAGACCACTAGGTATTGTATGTCGTTTTTGGTTGTAGGGGGAACCTGATGTAACAACTTATCTTTTACCTTAGGGGGTAAAATCTCTACATGCCCCTCCCCCTAGACACCTAGTAATTTCCCTGAGGTAGAAGGACTTTGAGTTTTTTTGGGTTTATTTCCCATCCTCTGACTTTCTACTGCTTTACTCACAAATCTAGAGAAGTTGCTTCTTTTGCTCATTGTCCAATCAGCATAACGTCATCAATGTAATGGACCAATATGACAACTTGTGGGAGAGAAAGGTGAACTAGATCCCTACAAACTAAGTTGTGGCATGCACAAGAGAGTTAATAGAGCTCCAGGGTAAGACAGTGAAGGTGTATTGCTGGTCTTGCCAGCTGAAAGCAAATTATTTCTGATGGTCTCATGGATAGATATCAAAAAAAAGGCATTTGCCATATCAACAGTTGCAAACCAAGTACCGGGAGATGTTTCAAACAAAGAAGTCAGAGCTGCTACAGCAGCCATAACTGGAGTTAGCACTGATTAAGTTTGTGGTAATCTACTGTCATTCTCCAAAACCCCTCTTCTGCACAGGCCAGGTAGGAGAATTAATTAGAGAGGTGATGGGAACCATCACCCTTGTATCCTTCAAGCCCTTTATTGTTGCACTAATCTCTTAATTCCTCCAGGAATGTGATATTACTTTTGGTTTACTATTTTACTTGGCAAAGTGACTTTAATAGTTTCCATTTGGCCTTTACAATGATAATATCCCTTGCACTACAGATTAGGGAACCAATGTGGTAATTCTGCCAAGTGCTATGCATATCTACCCCAATTATGCAGTCTGGAACAGGAGAAATGACCACAGGGTGGATTCCCCAAACCAGAACAGTGTTTTTTTGTACCTTTCATAATGCTGTACCTTTTTTTCTTCATGGCTAAGTTATCTAATTCTTAATCAGTCTATATAGATTTTAAATCACAAGTGTCTCAATCAATGTACAGACACCTCTGTTATTAACTCATCCCCTAGTCCCAAACCTTCTCTGCTTTAGAAACTAGCCTTGTTAAAAATAAATAATATATTATTTGGCACAAATGGTTTGATTTCTGAAATTCTAGGGGAAAACACAATTCACTCAATACTATGATCCCATTTAATGATAGAACTATAAAGTCTTTGATTTGTAAATTACTTGACTTGACACAAATACCCGTGTTCTATCTATGAGGAGTGTGGACTAAAGGAGTGCAGAGAATAGTCACTAAACATGAGGGGTAGGCAAGGAATTTAGTTGATTTGGATACAGATACCCTAATCAGATACTCTAGGTCACGAGCATGTTTTAAAAGCCAGGTGATCAAAAATTAAGGAGGACGGAATTAAGAAGGTTAGAAAGACTAAGCTTTAATACCCAAGCTAAGACTTTGCTTTTAAAATTGAGACTCATATTTCCCCCTGGGTTTTACATCAGAGCCTGATCATAATGCTAATCTTCATGTATGTGGGATATAATTAAAGTATCAGTCATCTCATCCTCTCTGAAGTTTCCTATTTTGCAGATGCATGCTATATCTTAAAAAAATGTGACTATTTCACCATGATAATGTTACATTCCTCTGTTGTTTCTGAACTACATGAAGCATAATTCATTCATCAAATTCAGGAAAGTGAAAAGGAACATTTTTTTCCCCTGAGCATTTAGGGTGTTTTGGAATAATTTTGTCTTAGTTAAGCCTTGCAACTACTCTAATACCATTGATAATAATTTCCATTCATAGATTGGAAAACTGAGAATTCAAAAGAATGAATATCTTTTCTGTATCAGTGAAACCCAGAGCTGAAGCTGCATTCTCATTTTCATGAGTGTTTTCTCCCTGACATGCTGACCTAGACCCCATTGCTTTCCTCATCTCTTCGCCGCCCTGAACAACAACCAAGCTTGTACTCAGCTCACACAGTCTCATTCACACTTTGATCAAATGAGTTGACCACACTTTTGCCAAAGAAAAGCCACAGTTACCTTCAACAGTTCCCTACCTTCTTGGGACCCCAAAAAAGTGAAAACAATTCCAGTGGCTGAAGACGTTCCAGACTCTCCGTGTGCTACGTGGACTGGAAAACCAGGTAAGAGGGATGTGCTTGTCTGTGCAGGTGACGCTCATTCAACCCTTTTTAAGAGTGACTGCAGCTGAAAGGTGGTTCCGGATTTCCCTCAGTTTGGGATTCTTCTCAGTGGAGAATGACCAAACACGATTAGAGGTTGCAATTCCTTTGCCTATTTCAGGCAACATAGTGATTTAAAACCAATCTATGTTCCTTCTTCTCGGCTATTTCTAAGGGGCTTTAGAAAAATGTTTATATAGTAGCAACTGGGAAAGGAACACTACTGGAGAAAAAATGTGTTATACATAAACTATGTTGATTTTTTTTTAGCAATGGCCCACAAATCACCCTTAGAGGAGAATTAATCTGGAGAGAGTCCTTGCTGCCCATAAGCCTTCTAGTAAAAGTCATTTGTGCTGACCTACTTGCCTGTGTATTTCTTTGTGGTAAAATATATCCAAATCTATTTTTCTTTCATCTGCCAAATCGTGGACATTATTTTAGCTACCTATACTTTATTAATTTTTATATTTATTATTTCTCTCTGTCAACCATTTTGTCTCAGTGCAACTCCTGATGATGTGGTACAAGGAAAAGTACATTGTCTTTATTAAAAGATGGTTAACACTTTCAAAAAAGCATATCTCTGTGCTACTTGTACTGAAAGGGGTTCTAAAGTTTGTTTTGGCTGTCATATTAATATGTCAAACCAATATTTTCTGTCTGTAAGAAAAAAAGCAATAGGAAGAAAACAGAAAAACATATTTTTGAGGGAAGGTCAAGCTTGACCTATACCAAGATGATGGATTGAAATGACCCAAAAGATGGCAGAATGTTTTTCCTCAGATAACCAAAAACCACAGTCACTAAAGTAACTAAAGCTGAAAAACAAAGCCAATTGAAGTTAGACATCTGCAGTCTACATGGAAAGAGGGGCAAGTTGTTTTGTTTACTTGTCTTCTATGGATGACTGTAACCCTTGGCTGAACGGCTGAATGACTTAACTTACATTTTTTCCTACTTTAAAAATTAAGTTTCCAAAGAAAAACATTACCATATGTGGCATTATAAGGATCATCTCTGGATAAAATCTCTCAAAGCCTTTGACTCTAATGTTTTTTAAGAACATTATTTAACCTTATTGTATCAAGTATACTAACTTTAAATTTTCCTCTCTTCTTTTCTTAAATCCTTATTCTTTCCTTGGATTAAATTCTGAATATGCAATAAAAATTTGATATGGTTTACACACACATACACACATACACATAAACACAAATAGAAAACTTAATGCTTTGTACCCCAAATAATGCCTTCTCTGGACTTAATTGTGCTTGGGAAAATGTTGCTAGAATTCTCTAAGTAACATCCCTAGAACATGAGGGGTGCCTTTATTTTTTCCTATATTCTTAAACATTTACATCTAATTTTAACTTATTATGTTATTAAAATCTTTATTTTATAGCATTTTTTCTGATTTTTCACATTAGAGCACCATATCAAGCCTTACCTTCTCTGCAGATGTTCGTGTATTACTGCAAAATTGTCCTTTATCTTTAGTTTCTTTCCTATTTGCCAAATTCCTCGTCGTGTCAGCAGACCAATCCTTAGAACTCATGGTTCTTGGCATTCAAATTTTTAATGCGTTACCAATATCTATAAGAAAAATTATGGACTTTATGTCATGTCACTGAAAGCTACTTCTTATTTGCTAGTTCTATTCTAAAACCCCCTTTATGTACTTTTTGAACTCCAAAAATAAGTCTATTAGATTGAACAGTAATCTCCTAAAAGGTATTTACCTGGAATTTGTAAAGATAGCCTTACTTGGAAGAGGAGTATTTGTAAGTCTTTGTAGATGTCACTGAGCTAATAATCTCTAATGAAATGATGCTGAATTAGGGTGGGTGATGTTATGGTTTGTGTCTCGATGTTCCCGCAAAGCCTAATGCAGTGATAGGGAAGGGATGGCTGAATTTAGTGTGTGTGATGCTGGGATTAAAGGCATGTGATTAGTAAAATAGTCCACTCATTGGTTTGGTTTAGTTCTGGCTAGGATTAAGTTTGTGAATGCTACACAGACTCTATGACCGGTAACCTGCGTGCAATATAAGGGATAGTAAGTCTTTGTCTCCTCTTCCTTGTTAGTTTTGCTGCCACCCTGCCTTGAAACCAGCCAGTTATAGACTGAAACCTCTACAAAAATGTGAAGCAAATAAACCTTTCGCTTCTAACTTTATGTACTGGGTATTTTGTCCCAGCAATGAGAAAAATAACTAAGACAAATGGTAGTCTAATTGGTCATAAAAGAAGAGAATGAGAAAGGCACAGAGATGAAAGATGGATGAACATGGAAGCAGAGGTTGACATTATTGAGGCAGATAATATCAGAAGCCACCAAAAATCAGAAGCAAGGAAAGGATCTTCCCTAAAGTCTTTGGAGAATAGATCACCTTGCTAACAACACTTACTCAATTCAGGATTTATGGCCTCTAAAAAAATGAGAGAATCAGTGTGTGTGTGTCCCTCTCCATACCCCTCTCCCTGTTCCCCATCCCTCTCCTCTCTCTCTTCTTCTCTTCTTTCTCCTGTCTTTCTCTCCCACCCCTGAACTCAGGCGGTTCACATTGAGCTACATCATCAGAAACCCCCCATCTTGTTATTTTGAGTCAAGGTCTCACTAAGTAGCTAAGTTTCCCAGGCAGGAACACAACTTGCGATCCTCTGTCTCAGTCTCTCAGAATGCTGGAATTACACCTAAGTAATGTGCCTTGTTTTAATCACCTTATTTATGGAATATATGCCAGCAGCCATAGCAAACTAATACAATAGTTTAAATAAATCTCCCTGAAAATATCTGCTCTTGGAACTGTCCCAGGCTTGAGATGGTTTTGCCTGCTGGTATGCTTTCCATTCTCAGGATCTTCCTAAAACCACGATCTACATTTTTAAGCAGTATCATGTGAGACATTGTTCTAAGGCTTTCTATTTCATAACTTCTTTACATTTTTCATCAAGCCTACAAAATAGGCATTGGTACATATACACCAAATGTGCTGCAACTTCTGCAGAAGCAATTTTGCTCTAGAATCCATACTCTTAGTTACTTCAAAGAATGTCAAGGTCATAGCTCAAAGCACACCTCCTCCATGAGAGCTTTCCTAGTCACCTGACTGTAAAGGTCTTTGTGATTTTCTGTAGAGCAGCCACACTGACTCCATTTTGTCATGGACACACCCAGTTGACAGCGTCTTGGTAGGAAGTGCAGGCCTTGAAACATTCCCCACTAAGATAAAGACTTGAGGTCCTCTAAGGACAAGAAGCACACAAGTTATATAATCTAAGCAGGCACAATATGAATTTCTTTGTTCTTTATCTCAATAAAAACTGCTTGTTTATGCTGGCCCAGTGGCAGCCATTTTGCTGATCTTTAGTGTGCACCACCCTTTATTTTCCCTTTGCTTGCAGAAGCCCTACAGTTTTATACAGTAACTTCAGCATATATGTCTCAGGAGATACCACAAACTGCTTCGTATAAACTTCATATATACTTTACTTGCTCAGCTATATTGTAAAATATCTAAAAGAAGTATAACGGTCTCATATGTGTGCATTTAAATTTCTTCCATAGAAGCTATCATAATATTTTTCTATTTTGAAAAATAGGGCTAGGGATTTATCTCAGCAGCATAAGCACCTGCCTTGCAAGCGCACAGTCGTGAGTTTGAGTTTGATCCCCAGTACTGATTAAAAAAAAAGAAAAAGAAAAGAAAAATAAGTCATTCAATGAGTACATAAGGTTGAAAATAAAAGCCCTGTTTAACTCATTTGTCTAGGGTTATTTTTTAAAAAAGAGAAAGAAGCTGACCTTCAGATTTCTGATGCTTTACCATATTCTCTTATTCCTGGATTTTCTCCTACTTTATCTAACAATCTTAGAATTCAAGAATAAGTTCAATATATTTTCTTGTAGTAGTCTCCATTAACAATGATTTTCATACAGGATACTATAAAATAATTAAATCTGATGAAGTTCAAAAGATTTTCAACTAATTCTAAATGATAAAACAGATTAATTGGATATGTTTGTTCATTGAATTTGTCATTTGGTTATATTTTGAAATGTAAATATAAAAGAGTAGAAGTTCAATATTTTAGAAAAACTAAATCACAACACTAAATTTGGTGATTTATTTACTCTGAGTGAGGTTAGAAAGAGTCACTCACTGCTCTGTTCCTGTTATAATGTCAGCAGTCTTTTTCAAACAATAATTTGTAGAAAAGCAGGATTACTTCAAGAAATAGGAAAAAAGATATAAAACATTTTATGAATTCTGGAAAAAGGTTTTTCTAGCTTCAATTTTATAATTTATAAAATGTGAAAGATGATTAAAATTGCATACATCAATTCTAAGAGTTAATGCTCTGCCTGTGAAAAGTGAAATAGGCATGATTTTTTTTGTTTATAGAAATAAAATAAATGAAGAAAACATTTTACCAAGTGCAATTTTAGAGAACATTCATAGAAAAAATGCTAGTCCTAGTTCTCACAGTATATAAAGTGAAGTATTTTTTCTAAGATTTAATTCCTTGTCACTGAAGGAGAAAATGCTGGGCAGAAGCAAGGACAGAATGAATGATGAGACCAGCAATCATAGGAAAGTGATCAACTTCAGAGTGTAGCTTATGCTGCACCAGGTGCAAACTTTTTCAATCACAAGTAACAAAACACCAAATACTTTACATAACTTGAAAAAAAAGGTGTATTGTACTTTAAATAAGGTTTCTACATGTCCTATGCAATCTGAAAGTCATCAACTATGTGTGATGGTTCTTTATCAATATCTAGAATCTGAAGAGTGACTATGTGAAATTGTGTAATAGAAAGAGCTAGCAAATGCTCATGTGTCAGTGTTCGTCAGATTGCTTTCGTCTGTGAGAAATGAAACCATGAATGAAATGATAGCCCACAGAACACCAGCACAATCAGTTAGACTCCACCTCCAGTAATAGATCCCTCTGGCTCAAGGACACTAGCACAATCAGTTAGACTCTGCCTCCAGTAATAGATCCCTCTGGCTCAAGGAATGGTGATTTACAGCTTGGTAATGTTATCAAGGATCTTAGTTGTCATCTCTTGATTCCTTGGATCTTTTCATAGAGAGCTTTTCATGAGAATCAACTTTCTCAAGTTGATTCAAAGGTGACTGCTTACATTTCTAACAAAACCACATCCAAAGAAATAAAAGACGTTCTTGTTTCTTCCTATGGAGATAGCTTAGGATAATGGAGTTTCCTCAGAAGAAATTTAAAACACATCTCTTCAAGCATCATAGATCAAAAGTATACCATAATTTTTGATTGGCTTATTCATTTAACAAATATTTAGTGTAATCATGTAATATGCCAAGTACTGTCCTAGAGATTCTTAAATATTACAGCATTGAACTAAAAAAGAAAAAGAAAAACAAACACTCCTCCTTTCTTGGAGCTTGTATTCTACTTGAGGAATCAGACACTGTTAAAAATACCAAAAGTATGGTCATATAATGACAAGTTCAATGAAGAAAATAAAAATAAGAGTAAAAGATCAAGGGGAATTTCTGAGTGGTGAACAACAATGATAGTCCAAAATACAGCTCCTGAGAAAGTGAGATTTAAGAGAGACCTAAGTCAGGAGGAGCTATGCGAATATCTGAGGAAAGTTATTTCTACAAAGAACAGCAAGTCCAAAGCCAAATATGTAGGAATGAGCATGATATATTCAGGAACACTGTGGAAGCCAGAGTGGGTAGGACAGAATGAGGAACATGGTGTAGATAAGATGAAGTCAGAAAACAAGGTGCAATGGTCATAAACAATCTTAAATGTACTGGTACGAATGCTGAATTTTCTTCTAACATGATAGGAAGAGTTTGCATGGCTTTGAAGCATAGTGATGTAGGTCCAGATTTACAAACAGAAGATCACCCTGTCAGCAAGGAACAAAATTTAGGGGTCAAGGGCAGAATCAGATAAAAGTGTGGCTTAAAATGGAATTAAGTGAAGATCAGAAGAGCAAGATTCTTCTCTGGCTGACACTAAATCAAACTAGCTCTCATCTCTTTATCTCAGTTCTCAAGAATAACTGCAGGCTGTTCTGGGCATGCCGTACCCCGAAGTAAGGGGAAGATGACTAGAAGAGTCCAAGCTCTGTTCAGTCCCTTCTAGAACAGGATGTCTACAGTCTTTCAGCTCAGTATATCTTATTACCCTAAAGTTAAACTCCAGGGCAGGCTTCCTTCCAGGGCTTCTCAATAACAGTGCAAGTGAAATGCATGCAAATAAGATACCATCTGCCTTGGGCAGCTTTCCTGAGCCTCAGAGGAGCATCTCTTCATGAATCCTAAGTTTCTATCACTTCTTCCTGCCTATCTGCAAGTAGTTTAACTTTTTGCGAATGTTCTATGCTTACCAGACTCTTGCAAGTGATATAAATTGGCACAGAGTAAGGTACATGGGAAAAGTGTCTACGACCCTTCTCTCAGATTGAAACAAGTGTGTAGTGAGCCTACTATTCACAAAATTGTTAGCTAAAATATATTATAAAAAAATGAATACAGCAAAAGAGTTGGCCTCTAGACAAAGGATTCATCTGACTCTCATTATTTAAATTGATCTTCTGGGAGGATTTCATGTTGGGAAGTTAAGCATAATGTCCATGCAGAGTATATTAGCATTTGATTATGAGATAACTTCAGCTACATGAGTTAAAGAAAAGAAAGCATTGGTTGAATGGGTGGTATTCATGTTGAGTTCGATTGGCTGGAAGGCAGACCCTGATGGGGACCTTAAGGGTACAAAATGATTATTAGGAACCCTGAAGGGATTTGTGCTTGTGGGAATCTGAAGCTTCAACTGCCCCTTAACAGCTCCAGTGATCTGTGAGGTTGCAGTTTCTGCTTAGTGTGTAAGTGCAATATGACTATAGAAGTTCCTGCAGTTACTGTGAGTGTGCTTCTATTTCTATGTGCTGATCTAATGATAGCAGCTCAAGAGTGTGCCAAAAACATTGTATGCAATTTTGACAGAGGTTCTGTAGGTAAGAGAATAAAATCTTTATCCAAAACCATTGTAACTATTCCTCTCAGAATGTCTTTACCATTATAATTAGATGAACTTAACCTTAAAATTGGAAAATCATCATGGATTATTTGATTGAGCCCAATCTAATCACTTTACAGAGAACTTTCTCAGACAGAAAGATGTGTATAGAGAGGAAGGAAAAGAAGATGCAAAAAAAAAAAAAAGGAATCTAAGAGTTTCCAGATAAAAGTTCAACGTATTGATGCTTGTTCTGATCTGCATGAGTGGCCAACATGCAAGAACCAGAAAGAGACTTTTAGGAGACAGAGAAAGTCCTCATTTTAAAGCCAGCCAAACATGACAACTTCAGCTCCACGATCATAAGGAACTAGATATGGTCAACAACATGACTGTGTTTGGAAATAGATTCATCAGTAGACCCTCAAAAAATGCAACACTGTCATGCCTTCACTTTCAGTCTTGTGAGACTACAAGTAAAGCAAAGAGCTCACCTTAACCATTTCATAATCAGAGTTCCAACCTACAAGATAGTGAAAGGAAAAGTGCATGTTGTATTATGCTAATGAATTTGTGTCAATTTGATGCAGCAGCAAGAAATACCTAACACAGTAGAGAATCATTACTATAAGACAGTATTCCTCAGCCTTCTGATGAAAACTTTTGTTGGTGTAGATTGTGTAATACCTGCCTTCCCTTAGGGATTCCATAGTCTGTTGAATCATCTCCGTAACTTTCTATGGGTCATGCGTGTACTCAAGGCCTCTAAGTTTGTCAGAATTACAATAACTGCATTCCCTGAGGCTTCTGATACTTAAATGTCACCGCTTGGCTTCTATATTTAGGATTATATTATTCTTATTTGTAAAAATGAGTCTTGATCTATGGCAGACTCTTTTGCATCAGACCTCCACTACTAAGGATGCACCACTGAACCTCTGATTGATGCAAGTGCCTCTCTCATTAGAAACTTCCTCATAACCATGATGAATAGAATGCCTTCTGAGTATTCATTATCTTCATCAGGGTCTTTGAGCCCTGTATATTGTATCTGTTTTGGTATGACCACTTCTACCACCCATCAATTCTATCACCTGCTATAGAAATTTTGACATTAAGCCTCACCTAGGCCAATCATTTCTCCATGTACCTAGGAGCTACTCTACTGGTGACTTGGCACCATCTCTTGGAATTCTCTCTAAGGCAGGAAATCTTGTCTGTCAGGTAAATGTTCCCAGATCACAAACTCTTTTACCAAACTACATTCCAGGTCCAGTGTGTACTCTCTCCTGAAAAGGTCTCTAGTTTTCTAGTGCAGGTTCTAGAAGCTTCCTTAATATACAATCTCTTTCTTCCAGTGTCAAGCCCACAAGAATAGGTATCTTGCCTGCTTATACTGACCTAACACTTGTAGTACTCTTTGTGGCTAAGAGGGCAGTTGGGATTTGACTGAGGGACAAAAGTTTCTTTTGTGAAAGAGACTACTGTTTTAAAAAAGTGAGGGATTCTAGCCTTCCATAAGAGAGGCAGACCATTTTCTCAGGTTCATTAAAGATAAGGTACTTCACAGAAAATAAAACTTTATTCCTCTTGCCTCTATACCTTTAACCATTATCTCATTCCTCTACTCCCATTCTTTGGTAACTGGAATCTTTCTGTTTCTGAAAATTTCATTGTTTTGGATTCTACACATGTAGTCAGAGTTTGCAAGGGAAAAGGTACAATACAGGAAACAATTTATAGGATTATTTTATTATAGTCATGCAAGGAGTCAAATACAAAAGAGTGCAAGAAATCTGTCCACACACTGGAGACTCAAAGAATCTAGCAAAAGGCCTGGATTCCACAGTAATGTCCTCCATGAGTCGAACTGGATGTCCACAGCCCACAACAATGTCTCGTGCAAGTCTGTATCAAAGATCTGCACTGGGAAGGCCCCAAAGGTGGAAGCCAGAAAGTCTATACCAGCAGAATAAAGGATCTGTGCCGGTGGGCTGAGGGATCTGCAAAGGAACAAGGAAGCAACGCTCAAAGTAAGAACCAGGGCTCCCTGGAAAAGTACCACAGCCATCCTCAACAATGGTGAGGCCCCGAGCTGTGTCCATAATATCGCTTTAAAATACAAGTCTCATCACCTACTCCTAGCCTAAGCTAACCCTTCGGGGCTGCTAGTGCCTGCTGGATGATGAAGTTGATTGCCATGCAGTTATCTGAACTGTGAGCAACCAAGTTTTAATTTGTTTCCATTTTTTTAAAATAGCAAATTGACAAATTATAGCTGTATACATTTATAAGGCAGAATGCTGTTATAATTGTGTATATTGTGAAATAATTGAATCAAGCTAGTTAACATATCTTTCACTACACGTATTCATTTTTCTTTTTGTGGTGAGAACATCTGAAAATATGCTAAGTGAAATACGTGAAGCACATTGAAAGACAAAACACATGTATTCTCACTGACGTGTTGCGGTGGGTTACAAACTGGTGGTCAGCTTGCAACACCCAGCTGAACTGAATCAGCTTTGTGCTGGATGTGGCAGGCCCACCTGGGGATTGTTGTCAACAATATAAAAAGGAGAACTGGAGAAGAGGTGTTGTTGTTGACTGTCTTGGAGAAGCTTGTCACACTGGCCTTCCCTGGTGTGAACTATATGAACTTGGTGGTTCTTATCATCGGAGAACTGATTACGTTAACTGATAATAAAGATGATGAAGTAATAACATGATAAACCAATCTCATGTTTAGCTAAGGTTTTGCTTCACAAAGGAAAGCACTGCAGGTCACTAAAGAAAAAAATGATTTTATCTGGTTTACATTTTTGGAGAAAAAGAAATACTTTGGTGGAAAAGAATCATGAATGCAGATAAACCAGCTAGAAATCTACTGAAATAGAGTAAACGCATTCTGATAAGACTGTTATGAAGGAAGAAAATTCTATAATTTAGAGGATCCCAAATATTAGCTTCTTTAAACGCGAATTAACATTTCAAAACTTCTCCCTTTTTCCTTGACTCTTGACTTGAAGTCTTAATAATCATTTGAATTATTCCTTATTTCAATATGTGTTTCTGCATTTATTTACCATGGCACATACCAACAGTCTTGCTCTTCATCTCATACCATGATACTACAAGGTAAACCTGGAAGAAAGAGACGAGTTGTACAATGTATGATTCTTTCTGATTGTTGAGTGAAAAGAGTTCATAAAGCAGACACTGCATTCAGGGAACAAGAAGTATAAATGACATGGTGAACTGCAATAACATTTTAGATTAAGGTTTATACATGATGCATGAAGCAGATTCGCCTTCGTATTCTTGACTAGTAGGACAATGGATATGGTGAGACAATGATGTATGTTTGAGTATTACCTATGATGTGGAGTACCTCTGTAGTGGAGGGCACAACAGATAAGACAGTGTCTTGGAGACCATTAATCCTGGGTTTAGCTTTCCTATTCAAACTTAAGAAAGGAGGAATTTGATGTTAATCTTGAGTCTTTAGAGGAAAGTGAGGTGGAAATAGCTATAGCTCTTAAACAAATTCATGAAGGATCTGAGAAGAGAATGTGAAATTGCTGATGGATTCCTTGGTGTATGTCAGTCTTAAATAGAAGACAATGCAGGAGCCATCTGCAAAAGGCAAAAGAATCTAGAGATTCCTTGATAGAGAATCACCAGTTCAGAATCACTTTGAGGTAGTCCACACAATTCTGGTTATTGTGATGTAAACAGTCTTTTTTATTTCTGCTGAGAGGACAGTGGACAAGGAGGAAGCACTTACAGGGTGCAGGAAAAAAGTGCCATCACTGGCAGAAAAGAAGGAGTCTATGAAAAATATTAATTCTAATTTTTTAAGGGAAGATATTTGGCAGACAGAGAACACGGATACATCTCAAAATACTGAGAAAAGAGGCCAGGTAGAAAATGATCTATGAAGGACTATCTTTCAAAAAAATTTTTTTAAACAGTTAAGTTATTTAAATGAAATGTGTCTTAGAAAACACACCCTGTTATTTAAAGATATGTGTGTACCATCAGTGGAAAACCGTGAAGTCCACCGGAGGGATCACCTACCCACTCCGTTTCTGGTTACATCTTCTTTTTCAGGCACATCAGCTTTCTCATTATTTCCTAGTCCCACAGAAAGTGCTTCCACATGCTTCTTTGGCTCCTCATGCTTTTCTCTCCTAACTTTTCCCTTTCAATTCCCAAGGCTAAGGAGAAGATATTCAGTGTGTTCGCTATTCCACATCTCTGTGTACAAGAGCAAGAACGTGACAGTATGGAGTCCTCTCTTCCAGTCAGACCACGGAGGGCATTGTTGCTGGGCCAGCCTTGGTGAAGGACCATTTGTTACATCACAGCTCTGGCAGCCAGTGCTGTCACAGATGTTCTTTGTTTAAGTGAATTGGTCAAAGGAGGGACCCCTGCCAATTACTCAGTAACACACTGGCTGAAGTTTCCACTGAATGCACTCAGAACCCTTTGGTAGTATACTCAAGCCATGCATGGCTTTCATAGACTGGACACTGTAAGTAAAAAAAGCCCACTGATTATATCTTTGAAATGAACTATTGTTCTAAGTTGAGACAAAATTATTGCATCATTTCCTATTCCCTAAAACCCTCCATACCTTTTTGGGAACACTTTGTAGAATAAGCCATCTGACAAAGTCTGCCTCAAAGCCCCATGACCAATCAGAAGAATAATAACTAATTGTGCCGAGGAAGTTGATTCCTCACTGCCCTCTTGTGGGAGTAGAGGAGGCAGTTTTGCAACTAGTAATGGAATCTTGTGTTGCTTAAGGGAGGGGTTAAATTCTGACAAATGTGTTCTCCAATGATTTTGTTATTGCATAAGCATCTTAAAGTGTACTTACACAAACCCAAATGGTGCAGGCCAATCTCTAGATGTGTCCTATTCATCCAGTCAAGAGACCTGGTAAACAGGAATTGTAGGAGTTCACTTGCTATCAGTGTAATATACAATACCATTTTACCGAAAAATGTTTCACCTTTTTTTTAAGTAGAAAGTACACACTAAAGTAATGCTAAGAATACAGTATAGTAAGTTAATCAATAATATAATAATCATCAACATTATCAGATATTAGTGTATTGCAATGTTGTCACAAGCTTGATAGGACGGTAGGTTTATACAATTATCACAACAAATATGTAGGTAGTCCAGTTATCTAAAACATTATAACATCTATGGCACAGCTACACAATAGAAATATTTCACATCTTATGGGACCACAATTATATATATGACCCATCATGAACTGCAGTATCATTATAAAATACATGACTGCAATTGGGTTTGAGGTCTGAGTGGGTGTGTAGGTCCCTCCTTATTAGCCACAAAGAGGTGCAAAGAAAAAATAAAAAGAAAGAAGACAACTTTTGTACAGTTAAAATGGATATAAGGCTAGGAAATCCATATCACTCTGGGAAGAAAAGAAGACAAGAAAAGAAAGTCTAAATGTCCACAGCCTAGACGTGGAGAACAAATATGAGTGTAGGTGAGGAAGAAGGTAGCAAAGAATGAAGATTTATTTGATGCCAAGGAGCTGTGTGGGAACAAAGTCCCTATTAGAAGGCTGCCTAGTTGCTAAGTGACTATGGACCTCATAATCAACAGTTTGAGACTTTGAACCACCTCCAACCTCAAGCCAAATTCAAGTTACTCTGCTCTTTTAGATAGGTGTTTCCACATGGAATCCACTCTGGTCTTGTTTTTTATTTATTCATTTGGTTGTTTTGTTTTGTTTTGTTTTGTTTTGAGACAGGGTCTCACTGTGGAGGTGAGGCCACCTTTGAATTCACTATGTATCCCAGGCTGGCCTTGAACCCAGCAATCCTCTTGCTTTGGCCTCCTGAGTCTCAGGTTTGTACCTTTAGGTCTAAAATCAATACCTTGAGTATAGTTAAATGCTCAATAACTAGTCAACAGGGCCATTATGACCTCAAGTACATGATGAAAGAAAGTTTTGCATAAGCATTTGAAAGATGAAATAAAAATACTATCACATTTTAGCAAAAATAGTTAAAAATGAACAGCATGTTATACTTAAATATTGCTCTTGGAGTGACTCAACTAAATGTTATTAGCAACCAGAGTAGATGAAATTAGAAAGACCTATTATATAGACCTACTGAAAGCATGAGACTCACGCTTATCACTTTTAGCACATTGGTACATAATGCTGAGCTGCTTATAAGTGAACTAGTAAGCTACTGAGACACATATGTATGTATTTTTTCTTAAAACTAGGTGAAATAAAAGCTGATGTATCATCTCTACTCTTAAGACCAAGCTAAATTAACTCATATCAATAAGTTCTCCTACATGGGGCTTTGTGATATATTGACTCTAAGCAAAATGCACTGTGTCAGTGAAAGATTTTAAGGGAATCTTTATGAGTTATGATCCAGCTGATTGGTTCAAAAAAACTGGACAGACCACTATCCATCATCTACTGGAAATATTTTTAACCTATGGGAGTCAATCAAACACTTGCGAATAGTATGTTGAAATTTACTCTCAGAAGAAAGTGATAAACATTGTCTCCATAGGGCATTTGTGGAAAATGCCCTCAGTAATCACTAAAAATGGATCTTATAACACCTTTCAGAGTGTACGTGTCTACATTTTCTGAGCAGTAGGAGAGACTCTGATAGTTTTTTTCCAATTAGCAGTCAATCAAAACAAATGTAGCATGCTAAATTTACAGATAAGCCATTAAATCTGAGATCTGTAGTCCCCAAAGGGATAAGCATGTCATTCCATAGACAAAACATGGGGGACCCAGCATTCAGGTAAAGTTGAGATGTCATAGGCAAACTAAAAATAACTAAGGCAGGAAATACTTGGTTTGTTGAAAGATCTGTTTTTGTTAGTGTTTTTTGGTTGGTTGGTTGGTTGGTTAACTGCTTCTCTTTTCTCCCCCACTGTTGCAGATCTAGGAATATATTCTATGTTGAGGAAGCACACTATCTGAAATTATGTTAATCACTGACATAAATTTATGATAGACATCAAGTAGCAGAGATCACAATATCTTATTCACTTGGCCATGTCAGGAGGCCCGGAAAAAGAGAATGAGAAATTCCCTACTCCGATGGTTCTTAATGTCAGCATTCATTGGCATCATGAGGAGGGCTTATTAATACGCAGACGACGGAGGACCACCTCCATGCTTTCTGATTCAGTAGGCATGGGCTGTCCCCAGCATCGGTATTTTTTAATTCCTAGGCAATGCTGGAAGTCTGGTCTGAGAAATCATATTTTTAAAACCACTGCTTTTTACATAATGTAAGATCTACTATTTTTGAAAGCTTTGGTAACAAGCATGTATGTTTACATATATCAGTTTGCATAAAAGGCAGTGCTGATTCCTGATTCTTCCACTATCTATAATCTTACAGAAAAGAAAAAAATCTATATTAATTTCTTTGCTATATTTTCTTTACCTACAGTATTTCATTCAAAAGATACGCTATTCTCTAGCAAACATATTTCAGTTATAGATTATGTAAATAAAATGTTCATAGCTGAACATCTTTCTTTTTTATCATGGCCCATTTAAAGAAATAGTACTTTCATCCTGGGAATAATTAGGATGAAATGTAACTATTAGATTCTTTTCTCAAAAAAAAAAAAAAAAAAGAAGTTGAAAACTTTTATAAGACATTTTAAAAACCTCTTCTTATCTCTCTTTCAGTAATTTTGAGGGGTATAAAATCCAAGTAAGATTTTTTTCCTTAAGAATCTAAAAGTTTGGAAGCCATAAAAACTACTGGAACCAGACCTAAAGAGCTTATGTCACTTCAGTTAACTGATAACCTAAGGTGCTTAGCTGGAATTTCCTTTAAAATTTTGTGTTTAAATCATACTCACCAAGAAAAAAAAAAAATCAGTGAATTACGTTAAATTTGTTTCTCAGAGACTTCAATATTTACTTAGTTCAATCCAGAGTCTAAACCAAATGTTGCTATATATATGACTTTGACATACCCTAAAACTATCTTGAAATGTTTTTAATGGAACTGATAAGTGGGAATTAGAGAGGCTATCAGGTTGAAATCTAACCAGTCACGGTACCGTATTTTCCTGGGGCATAGTGATGGGTCAGGACTGACAGAACCCTCCTGAAACTCTCCTCTTCCTCCTGGTGTTGAGGAGGTTTGTCTCTCTGTGGGATTTCAGGTGCTGTCTTGCTGCTATAAGGAGACATAATCTGTGAGTCAAAGAAGACACATGCAAACCTGGCAGATTGTTAGGGGTACAAGACGATGATGAGGTTAAAAAAAAAATAGGTGGATTGCATGTGTTGGATTTGCATTCGTACTTTTCAGCACACTTGGAGAACATTTCTTGCCCTCGGGTCATTTATCTCTGATATAGACACTGATCAGGTTGTCAGGAATAAATGAGTTGATTTATATAAAGTATGGACAGTGTATGACATATGATACATTCAAAATACACCCCGGATACTTTTACATTTGTTGGTCACTTGTTTATCCAAGTTTATCCAAGATATATAAGTAAAAATGATTTATACCTGTTTCATATTACAATAAACACCTACATTTTTCAAGCTGAAACTTCAACTTTAATATCAGATACATTGAGCAAAGTATATTGGTAGATCCAATATACTATGTATGCTTACAGAACAATGTTTCATTGCCATGAAAATTTTTGGTAATGATTCCTAATTTCTAAGTAGTATATATTAATGCTATTAGTTGGGAAACCATTAATAAATGAGGAAAAAACTATCCTAGTCAAACTATAATGTGCTCTAAACAATAATTCCTTCTTTGTGAAATAAAGGAGCTCACTAATGCAATTTTTAGTTTTCTACATTGTCAAATTTGTCTAAAATATTAATTCCTTTCAAAAACTCATTTTAAAATTAGAAAACTTTGTTACATGAAGAGATTAAGTAATTCATTAATTAAACATTTTTATATTGAAAGTTGAGGTCCAAATGACTTACACTTTCAAGATTGTTTTGATGACGAAAGATAGATAAGTGACTTAAAAGCTTTCAGGAAAAAGCACAGAGAGTTAAAATGGAAAAAGCATAGAGTAAAAGAGTCATTTTCACTTAATCATAGGTTAACAGGAAGAAGAAACTGAAAGTAGAAAAATAGCAGCCTGTGATTTCACACACTAAATACAATTTTGTAGAAGGACATAGAAAAAGGTATAGATTGCAGTCCAGATAGAATGATTATCTTTATTTTTCATAATATAATATTTTGGGTTAGGCAAATAAAGATTCATTAAATATTGGGCATTGAACTTCCATTATTTAGATAAAACTTACTATAACTAGTAACTTTTAAAGCTATTAATTTCTTTCCAACAAGCCTCTTTACTGTTTCTAAGTGATTTTGATGCTCAAACCCAAGTGAACAGTGTCCAGTATTAAAATACAAATCAATAAAAGGAGGCCCTCTCCTCTGCTCCCATGTGCACAGCTATGAATGAATCTAAATTGTGATCATCGGTCACTCTTCCTAAACCAGTAAGATGATTTCCAGATATGCAAATTTCTGGCTGTCTTATCTTTGGATATGACCCAGTGAAATACCACATATGAAAAACTGAGTAAATTTGTGTCAGTATAAAACACAGCTATTACCAGAGAAAATATTGCAAGAAATTCTCCTTAAACCTTTTAAGACCAAAGGTCTTGCCTGGAAAAAAAAAATCGTTTGATCAGTAACTGTAGAGGATGGTTCTTTAATGACTGTAAAGAAACGTTTATAAAAGACGTAAATATAAGTTGATGCAGACGCAGGGCAAAGGGGTGACAGGATCTGCCAAGATGCTGTGCAGCTCTAGGCTTTGCACCTGTTTACTCTCTCATTTATCCCACCTGCTCTTCAGCACACATGGTTTCCACTCTTACTGTGGTCCCAGGTCACCCACTTCCTCCTGAAAGGGGTTTAGCTCTGGGCTTTTGTGCCTAAACAACTGTAACTGGCACCTAGATTATTCCTACTCCTTTCTTCTGCTCAGGGTATGCTTAATAGTGTATTCATTATTTTTTCTGAATTTATATAATGAAAGTTCTTCTCATTGATTCCTGATAGATGTTCTTGAACCTTTATTTCAAGTCCCCATGCTAGAACTTTTAAGATTCTCACCAAGTCACTCAGGGTAGACCTACTTGACTAATTTATTTCCCTACATCAATGGCTTGTTGAGGACTCATCTCTTACTCTCTGAACTGAAAGTTCTTAAGCTCCTCAGCCGTGCGAGGGGCACGTTGCACATGACTTGTGTTGCCCACATTTTGTTCATGTGCTAGTACCACCTGGTCACACGAGCTTTCAGTCTCACTCCCCTTTGATTTTTCTTTCTCTCCTTTGATTTTTTGCAGTGGGAACCCTCATCTTAGTACTGATGGTGTATGACGAATGATTTCATTTCTATAATGCAGAGGTAAATGTCATCCATAAGGATTGAAGATATTATGAAAAGAGCTCCCAGAGGTTCCTCAGCACATACAGAATAGCTAGTATCAAACATTCACCAGAAAATTAATAAATCATGAAGGAAGAGTGTAGTAGGCTGTGGTAACGGCCCACTGACCGTAGAAAGCAAGAATGTGTAATCGTTGAGTTAGTCAATATGCTACGTCTTCTCTAAGGATTACTCTGGGATCTTATGGATAGACTAAATATAGTTCACTTATTAAAATTCTGACAGTCAATAACAAAGAATTAGGAAGCAGGACTTTTCAGAAGTAATTACATCATGAAGCTGAAACCTTTACAATGAGATCCATGCCCTTATCCAAAGAGAAAGGAGAGAGCTTGTTCCCAATCTCTGCTCTTTAGCTGTCCAAAGAGAAAGCAGAGAGCTTGTTCCCAACCTCTGCTCTTTAGCTTGTCAGGACAGAGCAAGAAGACAGCAATCTGACAATCAGGAAGAGAGTTCTCATTAGACATTAGATCCCCGGTCTTGGACTTTCCAGTTATCATGTCCATGAGAGTTAATGTTTGATATTCAGTCACCTCGTCTGTGTAAGTGTGTTATAGCCTCTTTAAGAGGACTTCTTAGGAGAGCCAGAGTGGTAAGCAGAAATCTGGTTTGAGAATAATATAGTTTGGAAAGACTCAGGAAAGTGAACCCATTTAATGTACTAGAATTAAAGTCCTTGAGTCAGAAGTTTAGAAAAACATCAGGGCTTGTTGATTCAGAAACCCTTGTTATTTTTTGTTTCTTCATATTTTAGTATATTTTTTACATTTTAGGTAAGAGTGGGAGTATTAAACTGAAACTCATCTGTGTTTGAAAATAAATGATGACCACTGCCCAATATCTTGTAATGGTTATTTCCAGCATACTGAACTATGGTGGGGGCTAAGCATTTTTAATGGAGTGAGTTCTAAAATGTATAAGATTAATGTTATGAAGAGTCTGAAGAAGAAGGTGTAAGTAAGGTGATAATGTCAATAGTGATTCAAAAAGAGTAATAAAAAACAGAATGGAATTTATCTGATAAATAAAATATACATTGTTAATATGGAATATAACTTTAAATGTAATATTTACATTGTATATTAAAATGGTATTTTATATACTTAAAAATGGTGCAAAAATGTTACCCCATAAGAAACTCCAATTTGCAAGTAGAAAATAAATAGGACATTAACTTTCTTTATTTTCAATGTAAATTTAAAAAATAAAATTTTAGGAGAAATGAGGATTTTTTTCCCCTAATGGAGCGGAAAACATAGAGGAATAGAACAAAGTGAAACAAAGGCTTAGTAACAGGGTTGTGATGGAAACACTTATCTCCGTAACGGAAACCACAAAATAATTGTGGTAGACACAAAAACAATAGTTATTCCAGGGTTGATTAAAAATGCTTTTATACAAAACAAGGACTGGGAAGAAGAGCAGGGTGGGAAAAGTGGGTGTTCTAGGGTTGGGGGTTGGAAAGTATTTAAATACTGAAAGAACAAAAGATGAAGAATTTCTACTGTTTGAAGTCATAGTCTTTCTCTAACGCAGAAATAAGGTTTTCAAAAATTTCTTCAGTGTTGTTCACTATATTAATTAACTTGTTTTCTAGAAAGCTTATTATCCCAAGCCATCAAGTTTATTTAATTTTTTTCCCAGTTCTATATCAACAACAATGACAACAAAAGTTATTCTGGAAAAATTCCTGGATTGTACAAAATATCTTGAGCAATTTAACTATTTTTATACAATTTGTCTAAAGCCTAAAACTGTAGCATTGTAATAGAGCCTGGAGCGTCATTTTGATGGATATGAGAAGGTACAGGCTGAAAGTTTCTCATCTCTTTTGTGTCTTCTTTAATATAGCATCGTTTTTATCAACTTAGGTAATTTAACTGGTGGGCAGTTAGCCAGCTGGCTTCAAGATAATGCCCTTTGTATAATAATTGCAATTTATTCTCTGAAACTGTATATGGAGTCAAGCCCTCTCCTTCTGAATTAAGTACTATTCCAATTCAATAAGATCATATCATACAGTTGTTTAAATTCAAATACAGATGTCTTCAAATTACAATGCTTCAACTTAAGATTTCCTTTCTCTGTGACAGTGGGAAAATGATACACATTTAGTTGAGCTTGTACATTGCACGTTGGATTTTGATCTTTTCCTCCAAGCAAGCAACATGCAGGAAGATACTCTTAAAGTAATGGGCGATGGCAGAGAGCAGCAATTCCTAGTTATTCAAAATGATCATGAGAATAAACAACTGTAACTCTTCACCTATTATATTACTAAGCTGTAGCACTCAGCTGACTATATACTGAGAACATATTCCACTCCATATATTATAAATTCATGATAGCTTCATTGGAAGGTAAGCCCAGTGCAAACCCAGGAGTATCTGCATAAGCTTGTGGACAGCATTTATAATCTGATGGTGTATATGTAATGAACAGAGTCTGATTGAAAGACTCTGCAATCTCTTCCACAATAAATAGCTATTAAAGCAGATCTTGGTGTTTCAGTAAATATTTATTGAAGCTGCTGTGCTTTATGGCTTGTTTCCTGAGCGAGCAAGTCAATAGTGCAGCAAGTACAAAATAGTGGTTGCACTATCCTAGGTTGCAGATACAGCCAGGGTAAAGTTCAGTAAGTCTTCTCTATGACTGTAACATCAATATAGCTTTAAATTTATGAGTGTTTCATTACTTTTGGAAAATGCAAAAAATTAATGAATTTATGTTTGCAAAATTTTATGCATCAATCTTAAGAGGAAAAAAAAAAGAAAGAAATCCTGATAAGTCCCATGAACATAGAGATTCAACTGAGATTATTAACTTGGCATCAGCCACACCCGATTACTCAGGTAAGGTATGACAGTAGATTGGCTTTGGTGAGGGAGATCAGAAAAAGTATCTCAGCAGCAAATGGAAATCTTTGTTTTTTGTACTGCGAATCAAACTCAAGACCTTGAACTCCAGGCAGGCACTATACTGCTGAGAGCTACATCCCTGGCTCCAGCATTTGATTTTAAACTTATAGGCTACCTTAAATTCTGTTAGGATTTTTGGAAAGAGTTAGGCAATCATACCACCAGAAAATATTTCACAGCTTTGTATTGCTAACATGAGAAATGCTTAATATTTCAGAGTGAACTTGGAGTCTAGGATGGCAAGACTTAAATAAGAGAAGACTTCTATGTAATAATTTAAAAAAAAAAGAGGAGCTACTGGAAGTTTAAACAGAAGTACAAAAGAACACATCCGAAGGTCTAACAGATCAGACTGGCAACTGAATGGAACCCTGAAATGAACTGGTGGGTAGGAAGCTACACAAGTGATCAAGGTAAGAATTCTAAGCACTTGAATTAAGGCAAAAAGCAGGGAAACAGTTATTTCCACCACTTTCAAATCTTATCTTTCCCATTCATTTTTTGGGGGGGAAGAGTGGTATATTTTTCAATTTGTTTTCTTCCTGACTTCTAACTGAAATATTTCAACCTCCCTATTAAATTTTAATGCTACTAATGCTCTGCATGACACTGAGAGTTCAATGGGACAACACATTTGAACAAATTTATAGTAACTCATACATGCTATATACATTCTCATATTTATATTCATAAATGTGTTAGCTTGCTTTGCTGTGACAACATACTGAGATACATCAATTTAAAGGGAGGTGAGGGATTACTGTAGATAATGGTTTCAGAGGCTTCAATCTATGGTCAGTTGCTTGGGCCCTGTGGCGAGGCAGAATGCCATGGCGGGGAACATGAGCGGAAGTAAAGCTGCTGGCCTTCTGGTGGCCACACAGCAAAGAGAAGAGAGGAATGAGCTGAGGTCCCAGGATGCCCTTCAGAGGCACCCCCTGCCCCAGGAACCTGACTTCCTCCCACAAAGCCCCACCTCGTCAAGCGATCCTTTAACACAGGGTCCTTGGGGGACCTTAAGATCCAAACAGCAACAACACAGAATTTGGTTTTTTTTCACTTTGTAGGATTTAACATTATTTGGGGGACAAGTGTTTCGCCATCAACTCCATTCTGGTAACTCTCATAAAGCATTCCCAGTTTACCAACTACTTACTTTCATGTTTCTCTTTGAGTGTCAACCGTCCCTTTAAACTCAGATTGTGTAAAATGGAATGCAGTTGAATTTCCTGACCAAGAATGGTGCACTCTAATAACTCAAAACTGAATGCTTAGCTGCCTGTGGATGTGGCCTCTACATGGTTTCATGCCAGCTTCCCATTTCTACCACCCTCAACTTCCACTGGTCTCAAAAATATCTCAGAAACTATATCCAAAATCTTAACTGCTTTATGTGCCTCTTCTGTCATAAGATAAAATTTCTTAAAGTTGAGTATTCTTAACGTTTTCCCTTGCCCCAGAAGCCACAATTACATTTAGTAACTCAATCTGTTTTTCTAGTCACATTTCTTGCTTGTCACAAAATCTGCATCAAAACCAAACTGAATATTCTCCATGCTTAATGTTTATCATGTGTTCCTGACTTTTGGCATAGTCTTTCCAAGATCGTTTAGAATAGCATCTCTCTAGGAAGTTGTGGTAATACTACTCTCCCAATTACCAAATGCAGTCTTAATTACCTAAAACTCCACTGTGTTGGAATCCCTTTATTTGTACCTTCTACTTTAATTCATATCATGGTAAATAATTGTTTTAAATGTCAACAGTTCATTGGGCTATAAACTTCGTGTGGACAGAGACTTGGTGATACTATCACCAAGTCATACATGCTGAAAGTTCAAAAACCATCAAATTTATTTTAGTGGATTATCCGATTTCTCAAAGCACGTATTTTATGACCTAGGTGTAGCTGTTCCCTTAGAGATAAGCATGCAACATTTGTTCCTGTACTATTCTGCCTGCCCTTATCAACTCCTGTAGTCATCAGGTATAAAGATTCATGGAACACTTACAAATGTAAGGTATGTCCAATTTGGTAGAAATGTGTATAGTATAAACAGTTTGAATTCAGATAGTAACTTTCATTCCCGAACTTCACTCCTTTCAGTGGTCAAATTTCAGTGTGATGTGGCAATGGTAACAGTGCCTTCAAATTTTGGAATAGACATTTTGCTGCTCCTCACACTGATACAATTAAAGTTCAGGCACTGTCATGTTTTAGTTTGCAGTTGTACCTCTTGTTATTTTGTGCATTTTAAACCACTTTCTTGTTTACTAGCTGGTGTTTTGCATAATAGGCAGTGGATTCTTGTTATTCATGGTAAGTTATGTTTAATAAAGTTACTGAAAATACTGAATTATTAGATGCTGAACCATTGTTCACAATTATGTTGCTACAAAACTCTGGTCACAATATTTCGACAACCAATCAATATGTGACCTTGTGTCTTGTGCGTTTCTCTTAAAAGGCATCTTATTTAACAATGTAGATTCAATGACATTGAAGTCACAGCCACTTGTGTTGTAACTCTTGTCTAAGTTTTCATGCCAGCTCGAGGTATTTTCTCTATAAAGTATATCACTGACTTCTGGTGTTTAAAAATTGTGCATTCAATGGTATTTTAAAAATATACTCTGGAGCCATTTAAGTAGCAAAATAATTCACTAAATACATAAAAATGACAAAGTATGGTAGTAAATAAAAAGGCAAAGCATTTCCTTACATGGTCTTTCCTGGGACCTCGCAGGTTAGGGATCAAAATTGTCACTGCTTTGTGCCTGTCAGAGAGTGATCACAAAACTCTGGGAGTCCTAATTTGGGGGGTTTACATGTAAACTTTAGCATGCACAGAAACTCACAGATATGGAATCTGGAAAGACCTTCAATGCTACAAACAATTCATTCCCCGCCAGCCAATGATCATGCCTCATTTTCTATACTGTGTTATTAGATTTCTTTTCACTTTTTCACTTGCATTTTATAGTGATGTTAAGAAAACGTTTAACGTAAGTTGGGGATTCGGCTCAGCAGCACAAGTGCCTGCCTGCCAAGTGTGAGGCTGTAAGTTCAATCCCCAGGACAAAAGAAAGAAAAAAAAGTTTAATGCCACCAAACATATCTACTGTTACATGTTTCTAAACTTTTAATTTCATAGTTCCTTCTGCCTGGAATGCAGTCCACCTGTGTTGCTGATTACACCATATCATTTAACCCACCTGACTTAATAAGCAGGATATCAATAAGGAAGGCTGCCTGCACACAGACCAAGGAGATGCTCTCTGACTTAATTCATTTCTCTCTTAGCACTTGGGATTTAACACATTTTCTGTCATTTCTGTATTAATAAGACCCACATTTTCCTTTTAGTAGCCTTTATACCTATCATAGTACCTGACTCAAAATAGATGTTAAATATTGGGTTGAAATGAACTAAGTTAGGAAGGGGTTAATTAAAGAGTAACTTTTAAAACTGAGAAATTAATTCAAATATAATAAAAATCTCTTTTTATAAAAGGAACTGAATTTCATAAGTATATGAAAGTTTACAAGGAAGAGTCATGTCCAAATATGATTGATAAGAAAGAAAAAATGATGTGTGCTCAACTTCCAAGGGAAAAATGCCTTAAACTCATCACGTAGTATAACTTGAATGATTTCTAAGCAGAAAGTGACTAGCTTAAAAACCAACATTGCTCAGGAATATATTAATAATAGTTGGACTAGCTTATCATAAGTAATAATCTTTCTTCCATATTTGGCAATAACAAAGCTTTTCCTGAAATATTTATGCAAGTTGTAGAGAAACTGGAATTAATTCAAAGAAGATCAACAAAATTGAAAATAGGATGACTATTAGAAAAGATGAAAAACACTCTGGGACTCCAAAGAGGTCAGAGAACATCAAGGAGGACCATGAATAAAACCTTGTCATCAAGCCCAGTATAATATTTGGCTGAAGGCTCAATAAAACACTTTTTGATTAATGAAAGTACTTAAGTCTCAAAGGACAGAGAGATCAGTAGTGCTACATTAGTGCACAGGCCAAAACTGACTGAAATAATTTAAAAGTCAAGAAATAGATTATAATTTGCTTAATGGGGAATTTCTTGGTTCTAACAAGTGACAGAACAGCCAAAAAAAAAAAAAAAAAAAACCTTTCATGACGTATCTTGAAGTATTCCTGAGCCTATGTCTATTAGAACTATTTAGAAAACAGATTGCTTTCAGCTGTTTGAGTGTTGGCTAAACAAAAGGAGCTGGATTAGTTCTCCCTTTAAATTGTCAACCAGGATTATAACTGTTATTAGTGTATCACACTTAGTATGTTTTATTCCAGAAGTCTGTGACTATAGTTTGTTTAATAAGTTTAACTTGTTTCCATCATGACTATTTTCATATTTTTCATTGTTGCTCTCATGCATATTTTCTTATGGATGATGAAGAAAAGTGCTTCTGTTTATTTTCACCTGGTAATACATCTGAACCAAGCTACAGGAAAGAACTCTTGATTTAGAAAAATGCTTAATTGCAAACAACAATTATTATTTTATAACATCTATTAAGAATTTAACTTCCAGGTCCTGGAATTTATATGCTTTATCACATTTAATTTCCTCCTGAAAGTTCTCCGGGAAATTTCTACTATTATCTCTTTCAGGGATGAGAAAAATAGTTAATAAATGGTTGTAAGTCACAAGAAATAAGACCAAGAATGGAAATTAAAAACCAGATTTTTTTGGCCCATGAAAAAAATTTTACTCATTATTCTGTTTATTTATTCAGGTATTGAGTTTTCAAAAGGCATGCATTGAAGTGCCTGCTGAATACCATGCTTTGTGCCAATGAAGATGCTTAGATGGGTTTCCCTGGGTGATAAGATGTGCAGTGGATGTGTGCTTGCAGAAAGTTTATTGGGAGGTGTCCTTAGGAAGAACTTGTGGGAGAAAAATGAAAGAAACAGAATAGAGCTGAAGTGTAACACAGCTGCTCAAATGTCCTCAGCCTGTCTCTGGGTCAATTCCTGAGCTCAATGGCTTTTCAGAATCGGCCCAGATTGTGACACTGGGTCTCAGCTCTCATCCACCAGTCTCTGAATAGGAGTTCTCCCAGGACAGGTACTTACCTTACTGTAGTAGATCTCCTTTGGCCAAAAGCTACGTATGGAAAAGGTCTCAATCATGCCTCACCGGTGGAACACCATAGCATAAAACAAGATAAAGGGCTACTCACCTGATGCGTGTGTACCAGTAAGAGAATGAGAGAAGCCATCAGCCCTGTTTCTCTACAGGAGATGGTGATATATGGTAAAGAACAAAATGCAGTGAGGAAAGGAAGTTCCAAGAGCAAGGGGTGGGCATGGTACAACTTAGGTAAGACTTTGTTTTGAAAGTGGTTTTTGAGCAAAGATTAATGAATCAAAAAGTGGCATCATATCAAATTAGCAAGCTTCTGTACAACAAAAGAAACAGTGAACAGAGTGAAAAGACAGCCTACAGAAAGGGAAACAATTGGGCTACTATTCCTCAGAGAGAGGACTCAACTGTAGAAATGTAGGCTATATATAGAACTCAAAGGAACTAGACTCCCCAAATAAAAGACCCAGTCAAAAACTAGAAGCTAAAATGCATAGAAATATCACAGAAGTATAAATGGTCAATAAATATATAAAATGCTCTACATCACTGGCTGTTAGAAGAGTGCAAATTAAAACAATACTGAGATTCTTTCTTCCCCCAGACCAAATAGTCATCACAAAGAAGTAAAATATTTAAAAACTGCTGACAAGAAGTGGGAAAAGGAAGCCTTCTGCAGTGTTGGAGGAATGTAAACTAGTAGAACCATTATGCAAATCAATATGGAAACTCAAAAAAGATGAAACTAGAAATTCCACTTGACCTACCTATTCCCCTTCTAAATATTGTCCTGCAAAAATGAAGGAACTTGCATTACAGTGATACATGCATACTAATATATTTAGTAGCACAACTCACAATACCTAAATCTAGAAAGGAGCTGATATGTTCATCAATAGAAGAATAATTTAAAAATGTAGTATTTACATGTCACACCTATAATCCCAGCACTCGGGAGGGTGAGGCAGGAAGATTGCTGTGAGTCTAAGCCAGGTTGGGCTAAAAAGTGAGTTCGAGGCCAGCCTGAACTGCATAACTGCATAACTGCATATCTGTATAACTGCATAACTGCATAACTGCATAGTAAGACTCTGTCCTAGAATCACCCACATGCACACACACACACACACACACACACACACGAAATGAAAAAAAAGGGAAAAGAAGATAAACTTGAGTCATTTGTAAGGAAATGGATGTATCTTGAGACCATAATGATAAATGAAATAAATCAGACACACAGATTTAAATATTCCATGTATTCTCTCAAATAAGAAGCCCAAAATACAAACAAACACCAAAATAAAAGAGAACAGGAAGAGGCAGATAGATCTTTCTCACAAGGAAAGAGGATTAAGAAAGAGGGAAAGGGAGAATATATAATGTTTTCTGTACCAATGTTTACACCAGGAACATAAACTGTGTGTCCTATAAACATACTAACGAAAGAAATGATCTGAAAAAATTTTAAAAAAACATGCTAGATTTCCTTCAAAAAGAAAGAAAGAAAAAAATATGTCAAGTGGGAACATGACACCTGGTTCCACTTCTCCCAGTATTGTTACATGTCCCAAACACTGTCAGTTTCCCAGGAAACAATACCTGAAATGCTCTCTGTTCCTGGGCCACTTCTCTGGAATTCACTGTTTCCTGGCCTCAGGGGTAAATCATGTGACATGGGCTTCAGTCACTCCAAGTTTTATGTGTCCCTGGGCCTGTGACTTGTCCTAGATGTGCATGTGACCCATCTGAACCAATAGGATGACAGAAAGCTGTCTATAAACACTGAGACAAAGACTCAAAGTTTCTTTCTCTGGAATAAGACAGAAGGGTATAGGCTTAGAAACATTTGGCAGCCTCCTCCAGGGAGGAAGGATCATGTTTAATACAGGAGTCAGAACACAGAGACTAAAGCCAGAGTGGGGAGCGACCAACCAAATCCTCATGAGATCATTTGAGCCCTTGAGATGAAGTTAGGATTTATCGCTGAAGTAGTCAGTTATGTGATCTAATAAATTCCTGTTTTACTTAGTCCAATCAAAAACAAAACAAAACAAAAAAACCTTTAAAAGACAAGAGGAACAGACAGAAGGGAACATCTATGAGAAGAGATTTTTGGTCCATAGGATATGGGAAAGATGGCAAGAGGGGGACACTAGCCTGCAAGGCTATATCAGCTCCTGAAAGGTACAGATGGTAACAGATTTTCAAAAAGTCAAAGATGTAATAAAAGAAAAGAGCCCAGATAGTGGAATGGCTGTACAACATAATAAGGACTTCGACATTTATTCCAAATGAGTTAAAAATGTATTGGAAGGTTTTGAAAAAAGCTGTGAATGATCTGAGAAATGTCAAAGGATCTCTTTTATGTACGTATTAAGAACAGACTGCAGAAATACAACAGCAAAGCTGGAGAGAGTAAATTATCGCAGTGGTCCAGGCAAGAACTGGTGGTAGCTTGTATCAGAGTGGTAACAGGGAGCAGTGGTTAGATTCTGGATGTACTCAGAAGGTGATATCAACAGAATTTCCCAATCAAGGCTCTATAATTTACTGTTTAGCCTTAAGAAACATCTCATTTTTTAGTCTTAGTAGCCTTTCATTAAAATAGGGCTGATATCTCAGTCCTATCAAACAGATTTTGAAGATGAAATAGGAAAATGCATGTGGTGTGTTTAGGATTCATAGCTAGAACTTAACAGGTGCCTTGTAAACACTATCTTGTTTCCCATTTCTTGTCTTCTACTCTTTTTGGTGTGATTTTACTTTCATGACTTCCTGTTGTCTTAATAAATGTATCCTAACATAATATGGCAAGCAATGTTGACTGAAATTTTAAGTGAAAAATGTAATACCATTAATTAGAATGATGTACATGAAGCTGAATTTAAAGTTAATGAAAACAACTCTGGACTTAACTCCTAAACCAGTACACCTTAGCGTACAGAATGAGATTTCTTACGTGTTGAGTGTTGGATCCTCCCAGATATCTTGTAAGTCTCATAAGAAATAAAATTCACCCTGGTGGGTAATTTAAAATTATGCTCTCCAATTTTTAAATTTTAAAGGTTCTTGTAAAGAAGCATATGCTGTCCCAGCTGTCTATGTCTAATAAAGCAGCCACTGACATAAGGGAATAAAAAAGAATAGAATATAACATTCAGAGATTTCTCAGACACACTGAGGACTTCTGAATAATATGAATGCAGTGAAATCTTGTTAACATGCAAATACGGGAATCATGGAAGAATTAATGTGTCAACAGTGCATAAGAGTCCCAGAAATTTAAAGGTGATGCTGTACACAGCACATAAATACCAAGCAAGAAAAACCATAGGTTATTAAATAAACAAATGGTAAAATTTTCTCCTAGTGACATTTAAAATTTTTATTTACATGATTTTTATCATTATTTTATTGTAACAAGATATATAGTATGGTATTTTATGATTATTTGAATAAGTGTACCAAATCATTGTATGCTTCTATGTATTTTGCTTCTTCATGACCAGAACTAATAGTATTGCAACAGTTTATTGGTACTGTTCTTACTCAAAAATTTTTATTAAAAGTCATGACTAAAACTAGTAAAGAATGAAAATGAAACATTATATTTGTTTATAACCAATATTTTGATTTCAAGTTATTCCAGAACATAAGTAAATCTCTTCTTCATATAATTGACTGTAAGAGCTAATGTTTTATTACATTCACTGCATGACTTATTTTTCAGTCAGGTTGGTTTTGAATGTAGGTTGGTTTTGAATGTTTTGAACGCTACTTTATGTTGTTTGCGAACCGATAATATAAATAGGCTCCCCCAAAAAAGAACACAGTCCACAAACTGCCTTCTGTTTCTGAAGAATTTCTGCTTTATCAGAGGAAATCTGAAGAAAGAACTAATAGAAAGGCAATTCTGAAAGTCTCGAGTGAACTCTCTTCTGGAACATTTGTGTAACGAGCAGAGCACATTCCTGTGCCACATGCAAGCCTCCCCAAATCAGAATGTCTAGGGCAGAACACAAAAATGTTATTTAAGGTCTATGAATGATATTTTCACATATTAAAGTTTGGGGAATTATAATTTAAGAAACTATATGAACAGATTATGAAGCTTTGTCAGTTTGGGGAGGGAGGAGGGAAGCTTTTGAGACTGTTTTGCTATGCTATTCAGGCTGAACTTGAACTCAATTTGTGGCCCAGGCTAGCTTCAAACTGACAGCAATGATCATCACACCTCAACCTCTTGAGTGCTGGCAATTGCATGTGTGGGTCATCACTCCTGCCCAGTTCTTACTGTTTTATATATAATTTGTGTGTAGTCAGTCTGCTTTCCCATTGCTGAGATACAATACCGGACATTCACAATTTAAAAAGGAGAGATTTAATTTCATTCACTGTTTCAGGGGATTCAGTTCATGGGTAACTGGCTCCAAGGAAAAACCTCATGGCTAAGGAGGTGGTAAATTAAAGATTCTGGAAAGCAGAGCAGGTGGGGAGTGCCAGACACCATACAGAGTACTCAACATCGTGCCTCCATGACCTATTCAGACACACCACAAGTGTGCTTTACTAATGCCTTAGCAGCGCCCAGGGCAGTCCCAGGCCAATCAAGTTGAGACAATGAAGCTTACCCATCACTTTGGGTATAATTATATTCTCACCATTGGGTCACTGAGAAGATTACATTAGATGAATACATGATGAATTGTATGAAGTATCTGATGTTTGGTATTACTCTCTAACATTATTTTGGATCTGTAACTCATAGTTTTCTGGACTGTTTCAAAGGAGAGATGAAGGATAGGAAGATATTTTTAAGAAAGTAATTCCAATAATAGATCACTAAATTTAGTCACATTACTTATTACAGTGAACTCAGAAAAGATTTGGCAGAATGAAAGAAAAATGAGTGTTGGAGGGTCTGAGAATTTCAAGGAAGTCAAAGAAAAATGCATAGTCAGTCTACAGGGAGAGTTGGCAGAATGGAGAGCAGAGAAGAAAACCTGTCTTCTCTGCCTCAGATTTTCAAAATGGTGTGTGTGTGTGTGTGTGTGTGTGTGTGTGTATGTGTGTGTGTGTGTTGTGTATTTCTGTGTGTCTGTATATGGTATGTGTATTAAATTGTTTAAAATGTGATAGCCAATAGAACATGAAATCCATTACAAAACTTTTTACACATATACTAGACAATTTAATGAGTGACAATTTAAACACTCAAAAAGAAAATAAAATTCTGTCTCTTCTGCATCCAATCTATTTCCCTCCACTAAAATGTTCTGTAAATCTCTGTAAGAGAGCAGGTCAGAGAACAGAATAAGAGAATACTGCCCCCAAAATAAGGAACTAAAGTTAGATTTTCTTGATCTAGTGGATCCTAGTTATAGGAAGGCCTACAATCTGACTAAGGTTGTGACTGATTAATGTGGCATTAGCAAGGAGGTTAAAGTTAAAGGCCTGTGACACAGAGATTCTTCTGTGTCCTTTCAAAATAGCTAGGAGGATGGCAGTGTTTGAGGGTGGGGATGAAGATTTTACTTTAGAGACCACAAAAGTATCCATGGAAAGTGAATAATGTACAGGCAGCAGAGAAACAGAAAGATGTATGGGGGCTTCAATATACATACCCATTTACCTGCAGTGAATCTTTAATACTTGGTCACTGAAGCACCTAAGACCTGGGCCTCCGACCTCTCCGCTCTAGTTCTTCTGAGCATGGGAAAAGAAGCAAGTCGTGCACCAGCAGTTCAGCGGAAGGCAAGTACCTCTGAGAAGCAAGGTGTTAGACAAAGACAGAGATCTGATCTGAGAAAAGACTGAAGCGATGGGGACAGTACCTTGGAGGGGCTGGCCTGGCTTCATGACTATTCTCCGTCTACTCAAATAAGGCCTCTCTCTCATAGCATTTGGGGCTGGCTTACTGCTCTCTGAATATTATCTTCAAAGTGTTAATAATTTTGTGTTTCATCATTGACATCTGATGAAATCCTGGAGAATTTCCTAGAGCTTTGATATTTGGCCTCTATGTGTTCCCGCCTCCTCTCCGTGGGCTGCAATCTTTGCTATTTGATTCTCAGCTTCTGGACAGGGACTACTGTAGTGATCACTGCAGTTTCCTACTGGCCTTGGGAAGGGACAGTGCCAGGCACATGTGCCCTACCATTGCAGTTATGAGTGAGGTCCAGGCACTTGTGAAAGTCTATGCATTTGCCTGGCATATAACCTCCATATTCAAGAGAATATGATATTCCATTATTCAGACAAAAAAATTAAAAATAACTTGTTTAGAAACTAGAGATGAAAATAAATAAAACAAAAGCCTCTCCCTTCTCCATCTTGGATGATAGTCCTGCATAGGCATTTTGTACAGGATCCACAAATCACATCACATGTCCTGATTGAAGGCGTTCAAAGTTCATTCTGGAAAGGGAATCGAAAGACTGATGGTGGAGAGTTAGCTAGGAGGCTCAGCAATGGAAACACTGGAAAGGATGCATGGATAAATTGAGATAATGGTGGATAAGGAACTTCACATTTTGAGCAATGGCTAAGGGTAAATTTATGAGAGACAGGGAGATTAGGATGTCAAAATCCAAATGGAACTTTAAGATTTAGTGAGTGCACTAAACTTTAGAGGTTAACTTTATCATAGACAGCCTCTACTTAGGATACTAAACAGAAATTTGAGAGGGCTTTACAACTTGGCTCAATAAATCCTTTCCCGGGGGCTATTTATATACATTTCACTTCAAATTTGAAACATACTGGATACAGAAATATGGGTGGGCAAGTAAAGGCCAACCAAGGCAATGGGAATAAAATATGTATTTCATTTTTAGAACTTGGCTACCACCAAAATTCTGTTTTAGTTACTTTTCTCTCATTGCTGAGACAAAATATCTGACATCCAAAATGAAGGGAGGAAAAGTTTACTTAATTTACAGTTTGTGGAGGTTTCGGTCCATATTCAGCTCGCTCCAAGGCAGGGTGGTGTGGCTGAGGGGCAGCCATTCATGGTAGCTGCAAGCAACAAAAGTGGAAAAAGGGCAAATGGGGAAAAGCAGGCCTCCTTCCCACCCTTATATTAAATGCCAGCTGCTCACTCCTGGGTGGGTGCAGTACTCACACCTCCAATCCTCGTGCTAGACAATGAACCAATCACAAACTCTAGACTCAGCCTCCATTGAAAGGCCCACTTCCCGTGACCGAGTGAGGCTTTGGGGGGATGTTTAAACACAAGTCATAGCACCAACTGAGCTTGTAAAAGAAAAAGAAAAGATTTTAAATCCTGGTTTTTTTGGTTACCTACTTTCTAATTGATGAAACACCTTAATTTATTTGAGGTTTATCTGTAAAATGGCAATGCTTATAATTCCTGCTTTCTTAATGTTCCAGCTTTTAAGAAAACATCAAAGCATATAATGAATGTGAAATTTTCTTGCAAGTATCTGCATAAAATTAAGTTTTATCAGTTTTTTCTTCTTGAAGGATTTTTTTTCATTTAAATTTTTTTTAAATTTTATTTTAAAGGAGGTAAAATTAAATACAACATAACAGAACAGAACGGGACATAAGAAAGCATAAATTCCAAAGCTAGACAACCAGAGATCTTCACTATCTGTCATATTGTCTCTTGTTTTCTTCCAAATGGTTGTCCATATCTTTGCATATGGAGAGCTCATACTAAATAACATAGCCAATCTTTTCACAAGATGTCCAGTTCACTGGCTCCCACTTGCTAAGCGGGGCGGGGGGTAGAGGACAGACACGGGACAGGGGACAGGACGACATGAGATGTTTGACTCTCAGCTAGGGCACCAGCAGGCTCACAGCCGCCCCCCAGAGAGGGAAGGAGCTCCTTGTTCTACTGGACCCCAAGTCACCTCATGGTGCAGGCCCCCAGGCACCAAGGTCTCTCTCCTACAGCCGCTGAAAGTCTGCCACACCCACAGTCCCACCACCCCAGAGAAGGGGAAAGCTCCTGTTCTTGAAAGATTTTAGAATGCTTCAAATGACAGGATTCAGGAAAGAGAAGCTGCACTCACATTTTGCCATTTGAAGCCTTATATCCCTTGAAGATTAAAGCCTTAGGGTAGAGCAATGGAGAAATCTAAATTCAAAACTATTTTCACAATATCTGTTGTACATTTTTATCTCATTTACTTTTTCAGATTTTGTGTGTGTGTTTGAAAGTGAGAGGGGAAGTAACTGCTCAAAAGGGAACAATTGGAATGGGGGAAGGGAGAAAAGAAGGGAAAAACTATACACATACAGCATAATTATAGTACTAATGTCTATTAGTTCATCAAGAAGAAAGGTTTGTGTTTTCATTGCTTGATCAGTTTTTCATGCCTATATCTTGTAATCTGAGCAGTAACTTAGATGATGACAATACACAATATAGTGACCATTGTTAATTTCCTATTACTTTGTTTTGAAATTCTGTATCATTGTTTTTATTCTTCTTTCTTTTTAAAATTAAAAAAAAAAACTAAACTAAACGGCTAAGTTCCAAGAGTTGGAAGGCTATGTTTATTACACCAACATTAACTGTATAGTGGTGAATGTCTTGGGAGATCTTATATTGGGAGTGAGAAGATCGTTGAAAAAGACTGAGGAGAAAGCCTTATATTTTTGAATTTTATAATAGTTTTAATGCTATTGAATTCACCTGCAGCTAAGTAATGTTACTATTTTTACCTCTTTCTTTGTTTCAATATATTATGGAAAGCTCTAAATTGTAGAGAACTGAACCCCTCTGCCTTTGTCTAGCTTCTTCTCCTCATTTACCCTAGGTAGCTTCTCCGCATTCAACAGGATAATGTCCATATAGAAGCATTGTCACAAAACACCCACTATGTACACCATACAGAGAGCACCTGTCACTCTAGAGAGATTAATAAACCTTTTCGTCAGACAACAGTGTCTAGTATTTCAGTGTAATTTTCACAGCCACTTCCATAATTAAAATCCCAACTAATATGTTTGAAATATTCCTTCTAACATGTATCTTAAATTTGTAAAGTATATAACATCCATCTCCTCACTTTTAGATTTTTAGAACATACTTTAAAATCAAATTGTGTCTCAGTATTGTATTTTTGTCCCTGAGGAGGTAAAAACAGTATCTAGGGTAGGGTATCTAGATCTCAGTTCTTAGAGATCCTCTTTGAAAAGATCGCCACCTAGGGGAAATTAGTTCGAGTTGATACAACATCTGCAATGCAGCATACTTCCTGCATAATATACCTGATGACATAGTTTAGAAGAAAAGCATGTAAGTTGCTCCAAAAAATCAGACCAGTTGAATCATATCAGAACATAAATCTCTTTTTGGGTCTGCAAAATGTATTCTTACAATATTATTTTTATTGGTAACTAATATTAGACCTGCATATTGCTTTAGTATATGCATGAGAGCTTGATTTCTAAATGAGCGATTATGTGAATGATGTCTTAAAAATTAGTGAAGATATTTATTCTTAGAGTCACTTATTTGTTTTGGGGAATTTAGGTTTCCACACAAGAACAAAAGAAGTGAAAGATTGTTTAGTTATCTGATTCAGTTAAAAACACTAATTTTCTCTGCTTCTACTTCTGATGTTTTTGACAGATATCTTAGAAAAATCATTATATTTCCTAAAGTATGTTGAACATGACATATGATCTGTGTAGTAATCCTCACATGATAACTTATATACACAAAAATTTGAAAGAAAGCAATGAATACTTAAGTGGGTTTAAATGGATGACATCAGCTACAAAAATGCTTATGTCCTGTTTGAAGAAAAATTACTAATTTCCAAATGAATTCTTCCTACAATGTAGTGACAATGATTTTAAATTAAATTAAATGATCCAAATATAGCAATTTGCCTTAATTAGATGCCTCTGGGTTATGAATTTTAATGCATCCATAATGGTGAAGTAGGGAGAAATCAGAAGAAACTAATGGTATTGATTAGTTGAAAAGGTATTTTTGCATGATGTGTTGCTTTTATTAGATCAGGTGTCATATTGTTTGATGTTTGCCTATTAGCTCACCAATTTTCCTTACTAAATGAATTCTCCCCCTGAAGCTGGTGCCTGTGCTTTATGAGTAGCTACTTCCAGAATGATTTTCGATTGGTTTATTCTGACTAGTTGATCTTCATATATTTTGAATATAAACCCTAGATGAATCAATACCAGTTAGAATAATGCCTGAAAATTTAGTATGGATAAAAAAACACAATGAGTGGGAAATAAACTCATAGTTCCCTTACGTGTATATTTATAGAATATGCTACCTTTTCCAAAACAAAAAGGAAATAAAAATTTTCCAAAACAAAAAGGAAAAAAAAAAGAAGTGAATCTGTGGTAGAAGGAAAAATTAACATTTATAAGGAGATAAAAATATAAATTAGTCATAGCATTCCTTTTGAGAATTTTTTACCAAATAATTTCTGTGGATAATCAAGACACAGTGGCACACCAGAGGTTACACATTTTGTCATGGCTAAATTCTGACACTTAAAACATGATTTCTATTTAGATTCTTGGCCACTTTGTAATTCCTAATACTTTCTGAGTTTTAAATTTTGATTCTTCATCATACTCATCTTCTTTCTACTACCATCCTGATAAAAGAAGTGGTTACTACTTTTATTTTTTATATTGTATTTTATTATTTTAGCTATGGGTGCCAGCAGCCAGTAATTCTTTCTTTCCATTCACTTCCATTAGTGACAGCTGATGCCTAATTTAGAGAATTATGAATTCTTCATTCGGGATGAGCTTTATACTTTCACCTCAGAAGAAATTGAAAAGAGTCCAGGAGACAGCTCTAATGATGTAAATATTCTAGCACTGTGCTGTACTCTGCTTTCTCTCTCTCTCTAAAATGTCTCAACCTTAAATAATTTATCACAGAACCTTTGGACACCAATTACTGAGACTCAGCATTTTCTCATTATAACATTACAATATACAGTATGACTAAAAAAAGTTTGGCTTTGTATATTTACACAAAGTGCATCCCTGAAGAATATGAAGTGAATTTTGTCTAACTCCCACCATTTCAGAGCAGACTAAGTTATACAAGGAAACAAATGTCATGGCTTCTTACTTGACACTTATTAGCTATAGGACTTTGGGCAAGTGAATAGCTCTTACCCTGAGGTTTTTCATTGAAAAGCTAAGAATATGTGCTTAGTATAGGAAATGACACAAGAGGAGAGTCTAGCAAAATTGGAACATATAGTAAAATAAGTGGTAGTTGCTTTAGATTTTGAAATCAGTAAACTGAAGAATGATAATGTATGCACGAGGTCACTTTCGGAGGAGGAATATTACTGTGAGCATTTTTAAAGGGATTCATACACATGGCGATTCTGTAGCTCACTGGTCACCAAGACTGTAGAACAAGGAGCTTTTTGATACCTTAAAGGGTTTTCAGTTTCTGTTTCAATCTATCCATAAGGACCTGCCTATTGTATGGCATGTTACAGTTCCTGAGGCCTGACCAGCTCCTTATTTATCATTCCCTATGTTTTCCTACTGAAAGTGGCTTTGGTCACATGGTATTAAGTCACTATGATCCTCTGTTGCAGATACTTACTAATCATCATTCATTTATACACTTATTTTCTATTCTTTTTTATAACATTAAAATTACTGATGGCTTCCTATAGGCATGAATCCCCACTGCAAACAGATCATTCATTCTTTCCCTCTAGGAAGAAGAAAAATCACAGACAACCAACTATAATTGTAAAATGATAATAAAAGTATTAATAAGGTGAAGTGTTAGAAGTCCCTAAGGAGTACCTTCTATTTCTAGAGCTGCAATTTTTGAAACCCATTATTGAGGAAGTTGTAAATGCAAAAAGTTCAGCTCAAGGTAAGGCAGAGACCATTCTGATTTATGCTCTCATAGCAGTGGGTTAGCAGCTGGAAGGAGCTGGAAATAGGAGAGTAATAAAACTGTTAATTACCCTCGATGCCAGACCAGCAAACAAGCAGATATGTTTCCTTCCCTAATAAGTTGCTGCTCTAATTAGTGGTTGGGACCATTAATAAATTAAATGATACTCAAGTCCCAGGAGGTGACTGTGACACATCCTGCTTTTAGAAGAAGGCCAATGAACACACACTTTCATGTTAATAACTCAGGATGAAAGTATTAAGCATTATTTAGTTTAGTACTTTGGACTTAAAATTTAAGCATGTAAATCACAAATTTGCTTATGTTTACTTTCACTATTAAAAGCAAAATAAGAAAGCAAAATAAATGTACTGTCATTGTAGGTTGTAAATGTCGATTAGTAATATTAATGTCAAGAGGACCACACAATATATTGTAGAAATGCTTTATACCAAATATTTTAGCAGCCTAAATTATTATGATGTATAAAAATAGAAGAGCATGAATCAAAGGGCTTTTGTGAGCCTATGTTTTCTCTCTTTAAAATCTGATAGTTTATATTACAGTTTAGTCTTGAATATTAAAAAACACTAACATAAAAAATTTCAAAAACACTAACATTAAACTCTGAATCATATACACATTCAAATGAATAACTTAAATTTCTTACCATAGCGCTTTGTTCCGGCAGTATCACAATCCTGTTTATATGTTATGACTGTATTATATGTCCACCAAAAATACATCCTTAAATACTATAAGAACATAGTGATCACTGATTCACTTTTTAAAGTTTTATTTTTGCCACTAGGTGGCAACTAAATATTAATAGTTGTATAGTCTAAAAGCTACATTAAAAAGGCAAAATAGAGAGGAAATGGAAGAAAAGGCTAGCTTTATTTATTCTGTCTTATACTCAAATATGTGTGCAGGAAGTGAGTGGAACATAGTTTTTAAGACAAAAGAGAAACTATTTTTACTTTTAGAAAGATAGACATGGACTTTGGCTACTGCACTAGAAGGAAGGAGGGGAAATACAAAGCCACTTAGCCTTTTACCTTTATTATTATTATTTTTATTTGTACATTTATGTGTTCTTGACTTCAGCTTGCCATTTTATATTATCCCAGATAAAGGAAACTATACATAAAATAAAAATTACCAAAAAGTGAAAATCAGCATTGAATTTGTTTTTTATTGGCATTATTTAATGGCACATTTTAGTAAGTGAATAATCATGACTTTTATAAGAAATAGGAAATTATTTCTATTTCCTAGAAATAGGAAATTTTGGTTAAGAGTCTTCAGTTGCTAAGAAACCAAAAGTGGCAACCTAAAAATAGAAATATATTCATAGGAAAGAAAACTTAAATAATACATAGCAGAATTATCAATAATTAATGTTTGAAAAACATATGAACATACCAGAAATTACAGCTTTGACAACTTAAATAGCAGCTAAAAATATCAAGCAATATCAACCCAAGAATTTTTTAAAGAGAAAAATTTCTACCCTTCGCATGGCTGCTCATGGTATCTGAGATACGAAGACATCACCAATAGATCTGAAATAAATGAAAAAGTAGAAGGACTACCAGTTATCACTAGGTTTTGGTTACATCTCTGACTACTCAGTTCTCTGAAGTATTGCATTGTATTTCTTAAATTACATCTCAAATTCCTACAACACAAACTTCATAGTGTGACACGTCATCTAGATTATGATGACTGTGAGCTTGTGGTCTGGAACATGAGGTAGTTTATTTTTAAAAACAACATCAAAAGAAAAGAAAAAGTGGCTTAAAATGAAGTAGACTCTCAGAATGATATAGAGAAACAGGCATGGTATGTATAAGCAGTGCTATAAATAATTAAGGGGAATTCACATATGGTAGTTCAAAAACTTGTACCTTCAAATCTTTATTGTCTTTAAAATACACTACCTTTATTTATTTTTCCTATCCAACAAAACTAGGACGAATATGTGGTCAAAGTTCTATTTTTTAGAGAGTTTAAAATCAGAACTTCTTATTGTCAAAAATCAGATCATCTATATTAGCATGAAAAAGATAGTCCTGTCTGTGTTTCTCACGTAATAAATATTCAGATATTGTTTGCACAAAAGGAAGAACAGGAGAGATTTAAGCTGACAACTTTGCAACATAAAAAAATAAGGTCTTAGATTTAAATGTATTCGTATTCAAATTTTTACAATAGCAGATTAGATGCTAGAAATGCATGCATGATCTACATGTTGGTATCAGTCTCTCATGCTATGATAGATTCACTGGCGTGCTATGCCATCTGCAGTGAGGAAATGTCACTAGCAACTTGTAAAATGCACTAAGGGTCACACATGAGAAGGTCATAGGAGATAGTGCCCATAGAACCATTGAACAGTTACATAGAATAGCTTTGCTCCATCTTAAAATATTCTATAGCTATCTATTACTTGTGGGGGGCAATTTTCAGTCCTTAATTTTGGGGCACCTTTCTGAATACAGAATCTTTCTTTGGAGGAATTCTCTAAGGCTGTATTTATTTTTAAGTGATTTTTCTAAAATGGTTGACAAGTAAAAGTTGAATTTTGCATCTTCAATGAATATATTCTCCAGTGAAATTATGCTTCACTAGAGGCATTGCCAGAGAAATATTTAAATGTGGTTTGTTTCAGGAATAGAGTTGTCTCAAATATTCCCCACTCTGCCTCCACATTCTGCCCCCAGGAATAGAGCAATTATACAATATTACTATGTAGCCATGTATAGATATAGCAATATATTCAAAAATGTCCTTCCTGTCTTGATTGCTCTAAATAAATCATCGTTAACGCCTCTTGATCTATTTTAGGATGACTAATTCCATCTGAGCCTTGGATACCATTTAACATTTGTATGTGTGAGCTTAATAATTGTAATTAAATCAGGGATTTAAATATTTCTACTTTAGGTTCCTCGTATTGATATCACATTGGAAAGACCACTTTTCTCTCTCTGACTTAGAACTCAAACCAAAGTAAGATGTTTGTTTCTAGATAGATTGTTTTAAGTATAGGTACAAGAAAATGGATTCCAATAACACACTACATTGATGATTTTGAACTAAAAATGGAGAAAGTGGGCCTTAAACTATTTCCTTCTTTGAAATTTACATCCTTCACCTATTAAAGGATGATTATGTGTTTAAAACTGATAATGTATGTTGAGTAGGTTGTATAGTCTTAAATGTGTTTGGAAATCTCACATCTATGTTCTAATATTTTTACCTACTCTACATAATATGTGACTTGTACATTTATTTAATAAAGCTTGGTATTTTCATATATCTGTGTCTTTGTTACAGTGAGCTTACTTGTATGTGTAGCATAAAACAGTATTTGGAATGAAGCCGTAACACTGTAAGTGATATCCAGATTTATTACACAGTTAAAAAATCGCCTGTAAATTCTTATATTTTTTGGATGTAAAACTTTGAAAACTTTGATTTCATTTTACAGGTAGAAGTAAAGCAATAATTACACGAGTTTTTCCAACTTCATCATTTTTCCCAACAAACATGTTTAGTGATTCACATATATGGAATATTAAGCATTGTGTTAATCTTTGCATGATTTACATAAACTTAGTTACTCACAGAAATGATTCCCTCAAGTATTGCAGATGTATGCATTTTGATATTAAAAAATGTGTACTAAAATGATGTCCCTTAGGGTATTAAATGTCAACCATAGGGGTAAACAATACCCCATGGACCTAAGGAAAGAGTGATCGAGGGGTAGGATAAAAGAGAAAAGATATTGACATGTGTGACCACCTTTAGAAACTTATTTGGTTTTCATAATTTTGTGTGTGCAGCTAAAATAACATACGATGATAGCTATCCTCAAGCAAAGAAGAATTGATGAATCATTTTGTTAACTACTTTTGAGAGATCTTACATATGACTTGCTCAGTCATTTACATGTCCATTCTGGACAGCACATATCTATGGTCTCATATTCATATTTACTGAGTACTTTTTATGACTAGTAACTATTAAATGTCACTCTTCAGAGTTTTTGATAAGTATCGGTCAGTTTAATTTGCATAATCTCATTTAATCTCATCAGGCACTAAGATGAGGAAAATGAGAAGTCAAAATTTTTGGTAACATCCTTGAGGTCAGAGAAGTAGCAATGGTAAAATTTTGAATGTGCACGCTACAGCCTTAATCATTAAACTTTGTTTGATATTATTGTATTTGAAACTATGCTCAACTATAGCAGAGTAAGTGATATGGTGTTAGCTACTGTTGATGTCCAGTTGTCTTAATGTAAAGTACTGTGTTGCCTATGTTGTCCTGTTCTGATCTGCTCTGTACTGCCCTCTTTTGTTTTATTCTCTTTAAAATAAAAAAAAATTTTAAAAATCATTAAACTTCCATCAGGATTCTGCAATGGGTCTAATATCTGCAAACCACAGATGTTTTTAATGTACACGCTTGTGATTTAGAGATCTAGATACAAAACAACATGCTGATGGAGTAGGTCTAGTGAATCAGAGCTTTCTCGGTTCTAACATGCTCTCAGGTGCTACAAATTCTGCTGGCTCTTGCACCACACCTTAAACATCAAAGGACCAGATGACTGTGACCAGCAGTCAAAGCTAAATATCAAAGACAAATTAGCTCATGCTTATTTTAGGATAACTACTAAAATAGAATACCTGGATATTTTAATGGAATAGAATTGCGATGAGATTGTCCTGGGCATTGTTAAAGAATTTAGACTGATGACAGAATGTTCAGATTTTAACTGGGTTAACTTTGATTCTAAACTGAAGTTCAGTGTATAATGATTAATATTTTGAAGTTTAATATATGATGATTAATAGTTTTTTGTAGTCTGTATCAGTCTGTTTCTTATCACTGGGACCAAATACCCAACACCTGCATATTAAAGATAGGTTTATTTTGTGTCAAGGTTTCAGTCCATGGTTGGTTGGCTCCAAGGCAGAAACTACATGGCAGTCAAAAAAACATTGCTAAACCCATGGCAGGAGGCAGAGAGGAAGTGGGGACAGGAATAAACTCTCCCAGCCTACACCCTCCTTTCCGCAACCAGCTGTTCCTCCTAACAGTAGACTTAGGTACTAAATTCATTACTGGATGAAGTCACCAGTGACTATAGTGCCCTTATAAACCAATCACCTTCCTGAAGCTCCACTTCTGAATGCATGAGACTTTTGGGCAATGCTTTAAACCTAGGTCAGAGTACAGTCCATAGTATGATTCTCCTTAGATACTGGGTGTTATGTGTTTTATCTTGATGTCCCCCCAAATGCACTCATACGTAGGGGTTTGGGGGTGTGGTAGAGTGATGGGTGTGTCTCATGGTTTATGTCAGCGGCCCCCATGCCTCATGCAATTATGGACTGGACCAAATCTAGTATTTGTGACTGGTTCATTGTCTAGCACATGGATTGGTGGTGTGTTTCACCCGCCCGGGGGTAGAGCCAGGATATGATATAATGGTGGGAAGAAGGTGTGTCTCTCTTTTGCTTTTGCTTTTTGCTGTTTGCAGCCGCCTATGAATGGCTGCCCCCGCACACAACACTGCCAGCTGAGGATAGGCTGAAATCTCCAACTTGTAAGAAATAAACCTTTCCTTCCTTCATTTTGAGTGTTGGGTATTTTGTCCCAGCAATGAGAAAAAGGTAAGTAAGACAGTGTGTGACATAGAATTATGGATGTCTGATAACTGGATTTAGTACACTGACTGGAATGACATAGTTCTGGATGTGACTGAATCACTTTACTAAGGACAGAAGACCCATCCTGGGTAAGATGCCACCCAGTAGGTTTGTATGCTGGGTGAAGTATAAAGAGAAAGAGGAAAGGCAGGCTTGTGGGGTTTGTTCGCCTGTTATGCCATGAGCTGTTTCTCCTCTGTACCCCTCTGCCAACCTCAACTGCCTTGGAAGCAGCGAGCACAGACTGAAAGCTCTGCAGACTGAGCTAAAAGAACACTTTCCTCCTCTGACTTTCGGGTGTTGGGTATTTTGCACAACAATGAGGAAGTAACTAGACATTGTGTTTGGTCCTCACAATAGGCCTAAATGATAATGGAATATTAATTTCAGGACAGAGAGGGCCATTGGTAACTGCTTAATGTCACAGGTAACTTGGGCACAAGGACATCAAGGCCTCTCTACCTATCCCCAATTCTTTTCTTCCCTTCCCTCAGTTGGAGATGATATTGACTATCAAACTATAAGAAGAGAAATGCTAATACTAAAACTGCTAAGTCACAGCCATACAGTGATTTTTATTTTATATATATAGAAAATTCAGGCCAAAGGGTTTCAAGTTTTAATTTCTTTCATTCATATGAATCTGTCCAATATAATAATATAGCATATAATCTTATGCTGCATTATTTTATGCTGTAAAATTCAAAATCCGCTCAAGAAGTTTTCTTCCTCTTATCTACTCCTTTGCCCCATGAGTTCCTGTGAGATGAAGTTTGTATTATTTATTTCCAAGATATATACAGTTCATGTAGTTCTCAATAGACTGATCATTTCATCCTTTGTATATATTTTAATAGAACTAAATAATTTTGAAATGCTGTCTTCTTTATATACAGATGCGATAAAATTTTATGATATCATACTCAGAACTCAAAATTGATCTGTCAGGTGTATTTACTAGCTTCAGAGGGCTAATATTTTCACAGAAAAATATGTATTACTATGGAGACAGAATAATAAATGTAAATCAATACAGTCAGTCAAGAGAGAAAAATACAAGAATTTCCACTCTTAAAAAATCCACACAATTGGCAGAAAAAGTGCTCAATAAGCCTAGAACTTCTAAAAGTGTTTTCCGCCAACAAATGGTAGTAGCCCAATTCTTGAAAGAAGTACCTAAATGACACTTCTTTATCACCCTGTCCACTCAGTCAACATTTGAATGAATAATAATGAGCTTTGTCTGGAAACTGGTATTTTTTTTCTTTAAATACATATTTCTATTGGAAACTAAAGAGTGTATGCATTCTGGGCCATATTAAGATTTTAAACCCTAGTGAATCAAGTTGAACCTAACAAGCTGTGCAAAGGTTTACAACGGAAGCTGAGAACCAAGGTGCTCCCACCAAGGTGAGTATTGTAACCCCCAGGCACTCCATTACACGCGAGTGAGAGGGGAGGCATCAGAGAAGAAAAAGACGGAGTACTGGGATGCCCAATCTTCTAGCCCTCAGTGCTACTTAATTACTTCATATTACTCTACAGGGTCAGTAAAAGTCATCATCATAATAGCTGGCTAATAAAAAAAAATAGTCCCAAGTAAATACTTTTCATTCATTCATTTTTCCCGGTGTCTGTTTTAGAAACTCTGGGTAGCACAGGAATTGTGGGTAGCATAGGAATAGCTTCTGCATACCTCTGTTCTCATTGGCTGCTCCTTCTGGTACCTCTGATCTTTCAGTCCTCAGTTTCCCGAGGTCAGCATGCTTTTCCCAGCTGTGGACCTGAGATTCAGTACTTTCTCTTACCACACGGTCTATCCCCCCAGCCTCATGATTTAGTTCTTTGTTTTGTGACTTATTATTTAATAATGATTACTTCCTTCAAAATAACTACAGTGAGCAATTTGTCTAATACTTCCCTTAATGTCTTATTTACTGAAAAATTTATGAAACATAGGAGTAGGTATTTACTCTTTTTGAACTTCATCATTGTTCACAATGTTGGGAACCTAATAATTTAGAAATGTGGAATAATAATCTGTGGACTCGAATGTAAAATCCTGTAGCATTGGTCATGTTTGCACCTGTACAGTGATTAGTGGATATTGCTAATTGTGAATTAGTGAATTAATGTATCATGCATTGTGATTTGCCCAGATATGATTGTGAAAAATTCAGTCTCGGTTGAAAGGGTTTCTTTAACAAGACTACAGTTTAATTTGACCTGCTGATTTTCAGGGGATGTCTCATTTAAGTGTTTATAGGATATGCCTTGTAAGGATTTACTGACTAGTATCAGGATTGAGATTCTCATTCCCTCTACATATACATTAGAACAATAATAGGCACATGGATGATCAATTCAAAGTACTTCGATAGGTCCTTCAGAAATTACGTCTTGCAGAAATTCATGGTTTCAGATTATTATTAAATATTTGGTTACTGAATGCTATAATTTAAAATTCTAGGTATAATATTTAAAGTACTTTGATAGATCATTCAGAAATTCCATCTTATAGAAAGTAATGATTTCAGAGCCTAAATATTTGGTGACTGACTGCTACCATTTGGAATGGTAAGTGTAATTTTTAAACTCTTATATTTAGATTTTTCTCTTTTCATCCTGTTGGATGTGGAAGTACTGTGGTGGAGTCATCTGATATTTAAATAACAAATGAGATACAGGGTACTTTATTATTTAACAACTTAAAGTTATCACCTTGAAAGCAGCACACAGAGGGCACATGTGAGTGAAAATCCACATCTTGGTAAAATATCACCATATATTCTTCATTTCACCCAATAACCATGAATTATGTCCCATGTGGCACGGTTTTTTAAAAAATACAATCTCAGGGCTGGGGATTTAGCTCAGGGGCATAAGAAACTACCAGGCAAGTGCAAGGTCATGAATTCCATCCCCAGTGGAATTCCATCCCAATCTTAGACAAGGCAGGATCAAATTCTTCATCTAGGAACACATTCCTGAGCTATGCTATGGATGAAATCTTTTATTAAACGCCCAGGAGAAAAGAAATGTTTTTTTAAAAAAGTTTGAGGATTGGTTTTGAATGACTTATTATTCACAGCTAATTGTTTAGGTATCTTCAGAAACTATCTCATTCAGGTTTTAACTTTGTATATTTGTTTCACTTTCTTTATACAAACGAAAATCTAGGGGGGGAATGTGTTCTAATGCCCAAAAGGTCATTTTTGTTTTAAATCCATTCTCTAAAAGCTTTACGGTTCCTCTGAACTTATTACTCAAGGAATATGTACTGGAACAAGACTACAAACCCTGAGGTATGTTCCACCATTTGCAGTTACCTTGGATTTTAACTAGATGTGCAAGTTGACTTGCATGGGAAATGGATTGCTGAGGCCATGGCAGGGAACCAGTTCCACAGAAGCAACGCCATGCTCTTCTGAGGAAGATCCAAAGCGCTGCGGAGCAAGGAATATAAATGAGAGATGCCACACAGAACTGCCAGTGTGGGTTACCAAAATACAATCTTCACAGAGGAATTCTGAAAGGGAGAAGAATGCACAGAGAGCTCTACTGTTGAAAAGTAGTTTTAAAATGGCCCCAGGTTTTAGAGTATAGTTAGACTTTCCAGCTATCACATCTGCTGCTTAGGCACGCCACTGTCAAAACACGTTAAGCTCATACTTATTAGGTAGACAAGCTGTCTAGGAAACAGCAATGACCATATCCAAGATGTAGTAGTAAAATATTTGATCTTTAATCATTTCCCGTAAAATAGTATTTGAGAGTTCCTCTGCCCCACTCACACTCATACACAACACGCCAGTGTTTAAATATTTTTATAATGGCCAAAGAAGGGGTTTACACGGATATGTTTATTAGTGGAACTCACTTTTAAACCAGATTTTAATAAGCCTCTAGTCCATTTCAATCTCAGATCAATTCCCTTTCCTCAATTCCCTTGGACATAGCTAATGGTCAATGTCCGGTATCATGAACAGAGATTCCTGGGGCACATCCTGAATCATCTGATCCAGGGTTAAGTAAGCATAGTTTATAAAGTCCTGTCCTCCTTCTTCAGCCCCTGCGAAGACGGATAAGGGCATTTCCAGAAGCAAATGGTTGCCTTCCTCTCTCTGCCCTTCCTTGGGCCCTTGTTTCTGCATCTGCCTCTCTCCTTTCTCTTTCCCTTCTTCCTGATGGTTGGCCTCTTTTGCCTCCTCCTCTATATCTCCATCCACTGCCTCTGCCTCCTCTTCCTCTTCCTCCGTCTCTGCCTCCTCCTGGCTCTCCTCCTCTCCAACGAGTTCCTCCTCTTCGTACTCCTCCTCCTCTGCATTGCACTGCGGCAAGCATTCCTCCTGCTCCTCCTCCTGCTCCCCCTTCTCCTTTATCTCTTCCATCTCTTCCTCCTCTTCCACCAGCTGCGGGGCAGGAGATTCTTTTTTCTCCACCGGTAGAGGACTCAAGGCTAGAGAGGGGTTCTGCAGGTAGCTGTAAAACGTCTCCGGCAGCGCCGAGTTCTCTTCGCTGTCGCTGGGGGGCGCGTCGTCGCCCGAGGAGCCGGCGCGGGCCTGCTGCGCCCTCTGCGCCCTCTGCGCCCGCTGCTGGCGCTCCAGCTTCTCCTGCTGCCTCATGTCCTGGTAGATCTGATTCATGATGAACTGCGTGGTGTTGCGCGGCGCCCTCATGCCCGGGGCCCGCCAGCCGTATAGGTTGACCGGCCGCAGCAGCATGCTCAGATCCACGGGCGGACTCCCCCGGAAGAAGCTGCGCGGGGGGCGACGCAGGCGGCCCCTGCGACCCCAGCGCTTCTTCCTGCCCGGGGGCCTGGCCCAGCCGGGGTTCCAGGGCGCGCACCAGCAAGAGCAGCAGCAAGGGCAGAGCGGATGCAGACCGTACACCCGCATTATTTCCACCGGGCAGAGGGGCTTCTGGAACCCCACCGGAGGTGGGCGCCAGGGCCCTCCGCAGCGCCCCCAGTGCGGATACCAGAAGGGCCTTCGCGGTGGCTGGAACCAAGGGCCTCGAGCGTGCTGTTGCTTGGGCTTTTTCCTGGGGGGCTCGTACTGGGGCTTGCTGCGGTTGCTGTAGCGTTGCTTGTAGATCGGGGCTCCCCTGCGCCTTCGACGGCAGGAAGACCAGGTGCCTACGGGGGCAGAGGCTGACCAGCCGCCGCCCAGATTGAGAGGGTCTTCTTTTTGGAAGAGGGTCTGGGTCATGGTTTCGGGAGCCCCCCGAGGTCGAACTGGGAGCGTCCTAGTGGTCAAAGGTGGCCAGATCGGACGGCGCGAAGAGCGTCCTCAACCTGTGTCACTGCGCGGCGCCACGTGCCTGGCTCTGGGATGGCGCCTGCCTTGCCTGGAGGACCCTCTCTTCTCTTCTCCGCGTTCTAGCTCTTCCTAATCGCTTGTCCTTCGCACCCGGGTTGTCTTGCCCAGGTGGGCTGGATGGGACTGGGGCTGGGATGGATGGTGGGGGAGGAAGGTGTTGGTGGGCGACACGCAGTGAGAGCCGCTCCCGGGTCCCACATTCACCCACCTCTGCAGAGGCGCGGGCAGGGGACTGGGGAGGCAGGCGGTGCGCGTTCACGAGTCTGCTCCCTCTCAACCCAGGTGCTTCACGGTGGCCGTCCTGGCCGGACTGAGGCAGTGCGGGCAGCAGCAGCCCTTAAATACCCTCTGGGGCCATGACGTGTCCACTGCGTTCTTGGTTGCCCAGGACGACAGCCAATCTGGGTGCAGATAGTTAGCCCTGTCTGCGGAGGCGTGGTCTGGGTGCTGCTAAGAGACCTTGGTGAACGTTTGTGACGCAGTAGTGGAAGGTTAGGGGGCAGGGACAAGACTAGGTGCGCACTGGGCACCCCAGGCAATGCCGGAAGTGGTTTATATAAACTTTATATAGGCTTGTGGTGGAGCATGGGGAATTTGGAATACAGGTTCTTAGCTGAACCAGACTGTGGGTGGGAGAATTTATTTAAAAATTCCTATTTTATATCTTTGTGGGCGGGCAAGGGCAAAGAAAAGCCCTATGGTTGGGAATCGGCTCTGCTGTATACCTAGGGCCACTTTGCTCTCGTCTATCTCCAGGAATTCTCATTTATCACATGTGAAACATGACCGCAAAGCCAATATAAGTGCCCTTGTGCCACACAATCCTCACATCTAGCCTCACAGTTTGTTAGACTTTGCAGGTTAGGGGACTGAAAGTTCATTTACCCAAGGTGGTGTGCTAATGGACTTCAGGGCTAGTATTTAAGCTTTACCCTACCTAAACTCCGATTGTTAACCACCACACTCCACTAGCAACCCACCTTTCATGGGACCTTACTGTTTGATGAAATATGTATGAAAAAGAATTCTGCTTATTGTAACATACCATGCATAGATCAGTTGATGAAATAAACTATTACCACAAAGAGTTCTACAGGTTTGGTTTTCAGGGGACTAATTCTACTATGTCTTTCATTTCTTTACTGACTACATTAAATACATTGGGAGACTTAAAGAATTATAGTTAAGCAGATGGATTTTTACTTAGAATTCATCCAATTTCAGCTCAATTTAGTAACCTCTGGAAGCCTCGAGTTTCTTAGCCAACCTGTCTGTCTGGGTTTGTTGTCAGACCTATTTCACAGGGTTGTGTGAACAATGACACAAGGTATTTTATTGAAGCACAAACCACAGATACTCACTGATGTTCGGTAATTGTCATTATTCTCATGGTTAAGTACTTCAGGACTTTGGGAGTAGCTGATACAATAAACATGAAGGCCTTAAACCCTGGGCCTGATGCAACAATGGGCACCCCGCCAGCCTGTGTCCTTCTGTTGTTTCACTTGGTACAAACATCCAAGAGGTGCTACAGGGCTCGGTCCTAGGCATAACTCTCTCAGAGTATGAGTCACTTTACTACCTTCCACTAGTAAGTGTTTATACAAGATAGAACACTGCTTGCTAGGAACCTCAGTCCCTTAAATGATGGAGAAGCCAAATGTGTGAAGACCCTGAAGTCCACAAAGGTCATTTATGTGGCTGAAATAACACAATAGGAGTTGTTGATCAAGATGCCAAGGTTTGTCTTGGGACTTGCCTCTGGCGTTATTCAGTTTCTCTTGGTTTCATTCAGTTTTTCTTGCTCAGTGGTTTATCAAAGTCTACTTGACTGAAAGTACAGAATGCTGATGTTTTGAGCTGAATCCCCTTATATATACAGACACACACCTTTGGCAGTTATCTTGATCCTATTCTACCTAACTCAAAATGAATTGGTCATAGTCCACATTTGTCTAGAGACATGTCTCATACAATGTGGACTTTTATTCAAGAGCTTTTAAATTAGCTATAGTACTCCAGTGGGATTTCCATTGTTCGCCTCTTGTTTAATAAAGATCATTGACTCATTCTCCAAGTAATTAAGGACATGATATTTGATCAGTTGATATGAATTTTATAGGAGTAATTTTGGTCTATTTTTGTTACTCTTTCTCCATTCTAAAATAATTTGATTCAATATTATCTTGCCCCAGGCTGCTTAAGCAGCAAATTGTTGTTCATAATTTTTTTGTTTTGTAAGATTAGAATTCTAATAGAATTTTTAACTACACAAGACAAGTTAGTATCAGAGCATATTAAATATAGCAGTCAGAAATCCAACTGAGAAAGCTTAAAAACTTATATCTAATGGACTTATACTCTTTAAATACTGAAAATGAAGTATCACATTTCAATATGAAAACGCATTCATCATGTTGCTATATATTGTGTTAGGTTTCTGTTCCTGCATAATAAATCACCACTGTCTTAGTTACTGGAAACAACATACATTTATTAGCTCAAAAGTTCCCAGTGATGGGAGTCCAAGCACAGCTTATTGGAGCCCTCTGCTCAGGATTCTGCTAGGCTATGGTGAAGCTGTTGACTGGTCTGATTTCTCATCCCAGAGCCTTGTCTGGGAGAATCACTCCCAAAATCCTGGTTGTACATTACTGGCAGAATTCATTTCCTTGTGGCATTATGGCTGAGGGGTCTGCCTTTGTGCTATCTGTTGGCTAGCGCCCACCTTCAGGTCGTAAAGACTATATACCAGTGACAGCTCGTAGAGATGGTCTATAGTTCCTTGTCCTGTGCTCCTTCAGCATGGGCTGCTCACTTCATCTAACCAGCAAAGCATCTCCATAGTTCTTCCTAGCTAGATAGATATGTATAGATCACCACTGTATACAGGCTGTGTGTGTGCACATGTGTGACAATCAAGGGTGTGACTTTTGTACTAGCCATCATTTTGCCATGTTCACTTAGTTAGAAGCAGGGCCCAGATCCTACCTGTGTACAAGGTAAGGAGTGGGTGGGGTTGGAAAACACAAACTATGGTACCAGGAGGCAGAATATCATTGGAGACGAATGACAGTATAGTCTATCTACCATGTACATGAAGCGAATCTGGTAAAATATGCATTAATTATGCTCTTTTCATTCACTAGTAACAATTTTGTCTAGGAAACTTTAATGGTATTGATGGCATTGTAAAATTCCAGCACATGGTATTTGATGATATAAAGGATTCTGTGCTTTATGACGTAGTTTATATTATTTTCTTAGTTTGAAAACACATTACAGTATTGGTCTGAATTTGTACGCATTTGTGTCAAATGAAAAGAATTAATTCCAACACTTGGTGGCAGTACTAGCTCATTTACAATTCCACTGGCAAGGATTTGTACAAGCAATAGTGAGAAGTAAACACCTCATCCCAACATTTTATTACATTTTAAAACTATTTCATTCCAAGTTGGCAGTATTAATTAGCAATTATTCTGGTGTGGTGGAATTCTGTATTTTAATGGGATTTGAACATTTTTCATTTGGCTTGTAAAAAATCAACCTCAGTTGGTTAAACTTTTAAATAAAAATTCTTTGGAGAGAAGTTGGCTATACTGGATTTTGTCAGATAAATGTAACTCAACCATTATTTTAATATCCTATTATAGACATCAAAATTAGATTTAAATTAATATGCTATCAAAGAGAGACTAGACTCTCAAGGAAGTCAGTGTTAAAAAAAAAAAAAAGAGATCACAGCTGAGGCTGGAGGCGAATATAGAGAACCAGGTCTCAGGCTGGAGATGCAGTGGCCAGGCTTATAAGATAAACATCAACTTGAGATTATACTGTGATTAGTGCCACCTGGACCAGTGGGACCAGACAGGCACCAGGCACAGAGGTAGTTGAACAAGACGTTGGGACACATACTCTCTTTCCTGCCCCGTTAAATGCCTTTATTTTGTCTATATACCCTTGCTATTAATCTATTGAGTTAGTATGTGCTATTGAATTGATACCTATAGGTAGTTTGACCCACATTTTACCTATGTTATGACTTTGCTGTATAAATTAACCCTGAAAAAGGGACTCATTGGCTACTACCTTTGAGAGGTCTCCCGTCTGTCTATGAGGAGTTTTGGGTCGAACTCATGACCTTGTGCTTGCCAGGCAGGTATTTATGTCACTGAGCTAAATCCCCAGCTGAGGAGCTTTCTCTTAAAGCTTTCCAACTCTTAACTCCATTGTCCCTTGGAATCCATACTGCCATATTGGGAGGACACTAATTTACCATATCTAACATCCAGCAGGTTGGATATATTTTTTTCTGAAACATCATCTACTTAATTAATGTGTTATGGGATGCAAACATAAGTAAATACTTAGAATGCATCACATATCCTGTCAAAGACTTGCCTTTTCCACAGCAAAACACCCACACTTGGAATTTCAATGTAAAAGTGATAGTACTATCTTTTTGGCAAAGACTAAGTACTACATCTTATGCTAAGCATTTTCAAAGTGAGATAAAGGATATTCAAAATTGCTCATTGCTTTCTCTTGATAATTTGGAAAGCTGAAGGGCGGGTTTGCAAATTTGTGTGGTGTGCTATGCATGAGGGATCACTGTTTCAATACTTGCTCTGAAATCCTTGTAAGCAAATTATGAAGAGAAAGTAAACTGCATGATAACTACAAAGTCCTTTTTTCCACAAATTTACTGATGAGAGAATTTCAGCTTTATACTCATAACAGTACTAGGTGTAGATTTTATTTGCTACCACCTTTTGAAGACACTATTAATCCTACAAATTTTCAGAGACTACATCAGAATAGATCGTGAAATCTAAAAAGTGTGTAGTCAGCAATGATAAGAATTGGTAGCCTCAGCATATTTGCATATAAATAATTTTAAAGCAGAATATATCCAAGGACAATAGGAAGCTGTGGGATTTTTTTCCTCTTATGAAACAACTTTATAATATTTAAAGAAAAACATCTATAAATTGAACAGGAAGAAATATTAGATCATTTAAAAATGTATTTAATCAGGGACCAATTGTAGAATTAGAACTGTCAGTTAAAAGGATGAGGTGTTTGAAATGACCACATAGTTCTAGGATTAGAGTAAGAATTTTCCTCCAGGATATCTTAGTTACTTTTCTTGTTGCTGATTCATAATACTTGATACCAAAAGTTGAAGGAGGAAAGGCTTATTCAGTTCAGGGTTTGTAGAGCTTTCAGACCATAATTGTCTGGTTTCAAGGCAGAATGGCACAGCACAGGGACATCACAGAGTAGAAGCAGTTCACGGCAAGGAAACAGCAAAGCAACAAGCAGCAGCAGCAGTGGCAGCAGAAAATGTTCCCTTTTATCTCTCCTAGTTGACCTGGCTTTTGGGTGGTGCCACCTATACCCAGGATGGGCCTTCCCATTATCCATGCCCAGAACTATGATAGACCAATTAGTGGAATAATTTAGTAATCACAATCCTTAATCCTAGCATCACAGGTCTTAATACCAGAGTCACACAATTTAATCCCAGAATCCTAGATCAGCTACCTCCCCAGACTCCCACCTTTGAGCACATGAGGCTGTGCGGGAACGTCTAGATACAAGTCATAACTCAGGGGCAGTCACAATATCTGTCCAACTATCATTTAGCATTTTCAAATTCACATACTAATGTCTGTTATGCCAGTTTTTATTTTTGTTATAAGTTCTCCTGATTTTAATAATGGTGTTCAGGGAAGGCTGTGGGAAAGAAAGGTATTCTATACCATTCTATAGCTGTTATCATCAATAATAGTCTTGTAGGTGAGGCCTTATTATAAATAACTTCCATGGGTCTGTTCCTCCATAACATAAAATAAAATAAAATTATATTTTATGGCTTGTTGCTGTAAAGAATATACTCCCTATTGGGTTATTATTACATATTTTAGTATTATTATCACTATGTCCTCTTTTTATTTTTAAAAGAAATTGAATACTTTTGAAGGTTCCCCCAAATGATTCTGGGTTACTATGCGTACTCTGCTTAAAGACTAAGCAGCCCTGCCTTCTAGGCACTTTCTTTGACCCTCACGACCTTCCACCTTCCTGCTGGTTTTATGGAGGCCAAGTATGTGAAGGTCTCTTCTGACTCCCTGAATGGTTTCTCCATCTTCACTTGAAAGAAGGCGTTTGATCATTTGAAAATCACTGTCATAGGTGAAGAGAGAAGACTGTTTCTGACAATTATGTTTGCTCTGTTTTATTTACAAAACAAGAAAACTTGTCTTTGTTATTTAAGACACATTAAGGAGATGGAATAAGACAAGATTAAAGACTCAGCCCTAAACCTAGGAGAAATTATTTAATCTTTCTTTTTGGTCTCTGACGTGGAATATTCATTTTCTCCAACTGTCAACCTGTGAATTAATATACACTGCATGCCTAAGCAGAATGCTTGGCATATACTTTGAAAGCTATTTAAACAATGTAACTAAAGAGATGCTAACTTTAAAATTAAACACCATTCAGATGTAAACTCTAGACCTAACTCTATCCACTGAAATATGGGCCATTTTTGTATCTTTACCATCTTCTATATTATACTAATGATGCAGTGGAGATCTTAATATTTTAGGTAGCATAGTACAAAGTTGGCATAATAGTTACTAGTTTGTCTAGTCACAGTGTTAATTGTTAAACCTTGTTAAAATGCATATATGTCATATAGAAGAATATTTTTGTCTCCCATAATACTTTCTCCCATATTTCCCACAAATTAAAACTAAAGGAAAACTGAAAAATATTTTTGTCTAAAAATGTCTGTGTTAAAATAACTGATTTCATTTAAGCATCTTTGTAATTCATTTCTTCAATATAGCAAATGAATTAGAACAAAATCATTCATTTGGATGCCTCTTTGGTATAGCAGAACTAGAAAAGTCAGTGATTTTTGCTTATCTGATCTCTTACATTTATGAAGATATGATGAAAGAGTTGTTCCATTTATAAGTATAGTACAATAGTTTCAGTAATTTTTACAGCTCTTTATCATTACCATTGCTGCCCATCAATAATTTCTGTATTGCTAAGAAGACCTAAAGGTAGAAAAGCAAGGTCATTGCCCACAGTGAATCACCATTTTCTTCACAATACTAAGATCTGGAGATGGTGCTGAAAAGAATTTTAAAGGTAGTACCCCAAAATTCCTGACCTCTGGTTATTCAACCATTTTTTCACAGAATGGCATTATAAATTTTTTGCAGATGTGATTGAAGTCACAAATATTGGGCCTTAAAATATGGAAGCTACCCAGTTTGGTGTGACTCTATCAAGTGTGTACTTCAAAAGCAGAGAATTTTCTCTGGGTAACAGCAGAAAGTAAATGAGAGAGGTCAGAAGCACAAGTAGGATTCAACAAGTCATCTCTGGCTTGAAGATGGGTATAAATATAGAAATGTGAGCATCATTTAGGAAAAATAAAGAACTCATGAATGACGGTGAGGAATTAGGGACTTCAATCAAACCTATTCCTCCTTTGGGCTCAAGAATTAGCATATGCTTTTCATTATTAAAGACACATTAGTGTTTATGTAAGTTTAAATTAAGTCAAGGAAATACTTATATACCCAGACTGGGAACATTTTAGCAGAATGTTCTCTAATTGTTACACTACAAAAATTTTAGATTTAGCTTCAGTGCCTATACAGTGGCCTATAACAAATGATGTAAAGAGAAAAAGTTAGATTATTTAGACATAAATACATATATATATATATATTTGATTGAAAGATAGAAATAGGTGAAAAATATTGAATTCTCAAATTTTACATGCATATTTCTCTTTGCCTCTTTTAACCTTACTAACTTAAAATAGATTATGTAATGTGGAAAAAGTTTGATAATAAACCGTAATGGTGACATTGTATGGGACTGTGTGCTCTCTCATATGGTAGGTGAAAGTATAGGTGTGTAAAATATCTTTTAAATGTAATTTAATAACATTTACTATCATTTAAAATAATAATTTACACAGAGCTCTGATTTTGTGAATTTATTCACAGATGCTTGCTCCCACATACACAAAGCAGTCACCATCAAGCAAGAATATTTCTTTAGTTTTGGTGTAAATGCAAAATACATACATTAATGTAATGGAATCTCATTTGGTTTTTGGAATCAGTACAGCAGCTGTGGTAACATCAAAATATTGCCAAGAAATACTTTTACTTGAAACAAGCAAAGTTCAGAATAGCCACTATGTTTGTACTTAAAATTACATGCTTATATTTGTGGATATAGATAAAATAGTGGTACCTGTATAAATGTAGCATAAGAATATATCTTTTGGTGTAAAAGTGGGGAGATGATGAATGCAGATTTTTGTTCTTCAGAGGGAATTTCATAAAGCTATGCATGAAACTATTCTTTTTAGTGAGTAAAGCTCGGTATCTTGAAGCTGAAAGGAAACTCCCTTTTCATTGCGGAACCTCTTGCCTTTCTGTTTTTAACCGGGTGCCTGCATTACCACTATATACACGTCAGGTATATCAGCTGTTCTTACAAACTCTTTATTATGTCCTAGTCTGCTTATCATATTATCCATATTTTTCATTTTTCTACATTGTATTTTTCGGTAGGCACAAAATATACCAACTACCTAATAAATGTAGCAAAGGTCTAAAATGAGTTTATGTTCTTTAAAATGATAGCATGTTATCATCAAATACAAATTGTATGTATTGCTGGATATAGTTATTTGGACACAGTTGTTGTAATCAAAACAAATATATCCTCACAAAATCATTTTAATTCTCAAATATATTTCTTTCTTTCTTCATGCTCTTTAATGAACTAAGAAAAAAACATGCATTAGTGAAAAAAGTTTAGGAAAGTTTAATTAAAACATCTAAATATTTGAAAAATACCTAACTGCTCAATATCAAATTTTTCTTTATTATATACTAAATTTGAAGTTAAATAGCATATGAATTTCTAAAACTTGTTAAATCATTAGGTTTTCATCATACCTTAACATTTTTAGTTGTACTTTGTGTAATCACGTCATCTTTCAGCATACAGTGTGAAAATAGTATCATACTAAAGTATTGTTTTTAAGGAAATAAGATTGTTTTGATGTAGTAGATATGATAAGGCTAATTATCTTGTCAGAAATTAGACAAGACTCCCAATAGGCAAGCGAGGTAGACACATGTACGCCTGTGGAGTTTTGCTGAGATTAATGGGGTTTCCATCCAATCGAATGTCCTCTAGGGCTTTGCGAATATATGTCAAATTTTTAACATTGCAGAAAGTATCTTCATGCATCTCCAGAATGTTGTTATTCTAAAATAAAATAAAGTAAGATGTTATACGACAATGTGTAACATATACTTCAAACCGATTTGTGTAGTAGTCTACCTTATGACACTTGCACTTTTATTCTTTTATTCCTCCCCACAGTCAAACTTAGGCATTATGTGAATATTATGTACCATGCTCTTGCCAGTTAGTGAGAATAAATTTTTTAAGAAGGCACACAGTTCCCTTTACGGAGCCTAAACTTCGGTAAGGCAAATAGAGACTAACTAAATGAGAACAATTTAAAAGCCTAATAATACTCAAAAATGACAAGCACAGTGAAACTTCAGTCCACGAACACTTCTGTTTGGGACCAATGCTGTCCCCAAACAGAAGCTTTATGCAAAATTTTGCTTTTGTTCACAAACTTCACATAGCGTAACAAACGGGACTCTGGGCATCTTTCCGGCTTGGCCGTGGACCCTGGGCATGCTTCCCTAGAATGGTGGAATGAATTAAGTGTGTGAACTGAAGTGCCACTCTACTATGAAGAAATTATGGAAGCCAAAAAAAGTTATCTTAAGATTAACAATCGAACTGAGAAAGGAATGAGAAGACAGGCATGGAAAGAACTAAGGGAAGTGTATCCTACGCAGAGAAAATGCACAGTGCAAGGTCCATGGAGGGGGCGTGAAAAGTCTCCTCCTCAAGATTAACCTGTAACTGGATGGGGCTCAGGTGATATGAAAGTGGAATGGAGCGAGTATCAGTAAGAAGGATGGAGCCCAGGACTGAGAGTTTAAAAATAATGTTGTGAATATATTTTACATACTATAAAACTCATATACTGTGTTTAAAGTATACAATTTAATCACTTTAGTACATTCAGAAATGTGTGACCCTCACTACAATCTAATTTTACAATATTTTAACACCTATAAAAAATCTCAGATACAATGGACTAACAATAAACATCCATTTTACCCTTTGGTCATTTCCCTGCAAAATGCTCATCTGCTTCCTGTTTCTATAGATTTCTCTATTTTGGGATTTTCATATTTGGGATTTTCATATTTTTAGTTATGCATTCATCAGTTAATGAAAATTTGGATTATTTTCAAATCCAACTTTGACTTCTATGAATAATGTCTTATAGCTGTCATAAAGAATGTTTCTATGAACATTTTTGCACAAGTTTTGTATGCAGGCATGTTTTTAATTGTCCTGATCTAAAATTACAGTCAATGTTTAAGTTCTGAATATCTACTACAGTAAAATACACAGTGCTGTTAATCTCCCTCAAAATACTCCTTGCTTTTAGCAAGCTTATCTGAACTTTACTTCTACTTTTCGAAGCAGTTCTGGAAGTCCTCGTTCCTGTATTTAGCTGTACTATCATGGCTGCTTTGGTGTCTGAATTGATTCAAAACATTTACCTTTCATGGTCATTCTGATTTGGGGAAAGAACCAGAAGCTGGATGGTGCCAGATCCACTGAATGAGGCCACGTTATAATCCTCTTTCAAGTCGGCCTTCCCACTGGCTGCACTCAGTCGTTTGTTTTTATTTTATTTTGCATAAAGACACTCAAAAAAGAGGACTTCCACAAATGCTTCAGAAAGTAGCAGGAAAAATGGAATAAGTGTACTGAAACATGGGAAATAGTTTGAGGAATATTAGAAGCAGTGTGTCTTCTACTATAATAAATTGTAAAAAAATTTAATTATTCACTGTATATATTGATCATACCTTATGCATCTGGACGTTGAATTGTGTATCCATGTAATGACTGTGTTTGATTTTAAAGAAATGATTAAATTGTTTTGTACAGTGGCTACATCATTCTAGACTCGCATAAAAAATACATGAGTGCTCCAGATTTGTTTACAACTTAACCAGTACTCATAATTTTCTATTTTATCTCAATCAATTGTGTGTGAATGATGTCACATTGTAGTTTTAATGCCAGTGCAATGAGCTATCATTGATACTTTATATTGATTTTATAGCTTATTACACTGATGAATGCATTGATCATTTCAAAAGTTTAGTGAATTTCTTATGGTATGCTGTAAACAAAATTGGTAGACTAATTTTAGAAGTATTTTTTCCTTAATAATACAGCCTTCTGATCCATGAATTTTGGGACATCTTTTCTTTACTTGAATTTTCTGCTTTCAACACTGTGTTGTATTTTTATGTGTAAAGGTTTCTACTTTTTTGCTAAATTGCTTTTTAAATACTTAGAATAGTTTGCCTAATATACAATTTTTAGTTTCATTTTCATGTAATTTACTGATAATACATGAACATGGAGTTGATACTTATATAGTCATCTCTAACTTGCCATGTTAGTGCACTCATTTATAGTTCAGAGTTCAGAGTTTTGTGCAGTATTTAGGACTTTTTTGTATATAAATCTTGTCATATGGAAATAGCAAAATTTCAATTTCCTATTTGGATATTATTTATTTGCCTGTTTGTGTATTTATTTTATTTTTTTTTTTTTTTTGCTTATTTGCCCAGGTAGGTCTTCCAGGCACAATCCTGACGAGAAGGAGTAAGACGATCCTGTTTTGCTTCTTATAGTTCTCCATTGTATTAGGTGTAGAATTTTTTTTTTATAAATGCTGTTTATTCAATTGAGGTCTCCCATTTATTATTTTATCAGAATACACTCATGTTATATTTATATTGTTACTTATATATTTATGCTATCAGAATATGATGTATTACATTCCTTGATTTTGAAGTTCTGAACTATTCTTGAATTCCCTTGGTAAATCTTTCTCAGTCATGTTGTCATCTTTGTATGTTGGTGGATTCATTTGGTTGTGTTCTGCTGAGGACTTCTGCATTATATCATAAAAGACGTGGGTATTCAGTTCTTTTCTAGTAATATCTTTCTGTATCTTTGTTATTGATACTAATATTTTAAATTACTGAGTCTGTGTTTTTCTTTCTTATAGATTTATTCAGATTTTATATTACTCTTTATTCAATTTCAGTAGTAATTTAAAATCTTCTGAGCAAAACTCAGTACTATGTGTTTAGTGATTAGTTCTACCAAGTGTTTGACGAAGAATTAATATTAATCAGTCAGAATTATTTAAAATAATTAAGAAGAAGCTTTTCTTAATCCATTGTAATAAGGCCAATATTGATCTCGATAATAAAGGCACAAACATCTATCAATTTCTCTCTAATAGCTACTTCAACTCCATTCTATGATTTGTCATGTGTTTCAGTTTTCACTTGTCCGAGATTACTTTCTAACTTCTCGGAGATTTCTTTTTGGACCATTGGTTAAAGAAAGTTGTTTAATGTGCACACGTTTGTGAATTTCTCACATTTCCTGGGAGGCTGATTTCTAATATATATTCTTTGAAATGAGAAAATATATTTTGTGTTAATTTGTTTTTTTGAATTTGTTGCACCTTATTGTATGACTTGGCTTATGGTCCACTCCAGGAAATGTTCTTTGTGTAATTGAAAAGAATGCATTCTGCTGTTGTTGAAGCAAATATTCTGTATATGACTGTTAGTCTTATTAGGGTGTTGCTGAATTCTGTTATTTAATATTGTTCTTGTAGCTAGCGGGTCTGCTGGTACAAGAATATTATCCCAGTAAATAATTTTTTGACCAAGCATTCAGCTTTAGTGCTATATTTATTGTCTTGTCAACCTTTTTTCATATTGATTTTTTAAATAATTTATGAGTACTAAAATTGCATATAGATTGAACACCATTAAATTTTAAACAGCTTGTGCTAGAAGTTGGTGAAGTGATTGAGAAATATTTTGAAAGGTGCAGTTCATGTTTTTCAAAACTTACAATAAGAATATATGGCCAGTTACTTAGAAAGTCGTATCATACTGTATATATACATACATTATATTCCAAAATAACACAGAGACTTGATTACTTTGCAGGGTTCATACATCCCAGACCACTGTAATAAATTTAATTCATAACTGGAAAACACAAGTCTAAAACTTCATTGATGATTCTGTTGATCACCCTGTCTCTAATCATAAACAAGGCAAGAAATATAAATATAAATTCACTCCCCTCAAAAAGGAGTTATCTAGAAACAGAATGAGGTCTAGAGAGAATATATTAAAGAAGAAACATAATCGTAAAAATTCACAAAAGAGACAGGTATCCAAGCTTCAGACAGATGTATACAAAAGACACTGAAATATGGAAATGCATATTAATAAAAAGAAAGATAGAGAAGCAAGTATTTCAGTGAAAAATATAAGAACCATACAATTTTTTCTACACAGAAAAATTACTTCTTTGAGTGGTTTATACTTTTTTCTGCTAGAATTATAATACTGGACTCTGATGTTTCCTAGAGCATATAATGGATGTCTTCTCTACATATTTATTCCATAGAGCAGAGGAAATTATTGCAGAAAGCTGATCACAGCTGCTGAGCAGAAGTTACTCACATTTGAATAAGGAGTAATTTATCTTTCTTTATTTCAATAACCAAAAATGTTTCAGTTGAGCAAATTTTAATCACTTGGATACAAATGAAATATACTTAGAAACTATTAGATCATAACATTTTTGAAAATGTGTTTTTACTTACTTCTTCAAAGATAAAATACAGCTTAACAGTATTGAAAATAACACAAACTTCCAAATATGTAGGTTAGAAGAACAGCAGAGAAAAGAAACAATGGCATTTTCTTTATGCAAACAAATGCAAGCTTGTTATTTCTCAGAAAACAGGATGCCTGAAGAGTGAGTATAATCCAATACATAAAATTTAAAATCCAAAGCTGAAACTGACACTTTTCCCTGAGCTAGTACTCAAATTCCATTTTTTTCTTTCTCCTTTTACTCTTTTACTTCTAATCTTTATATTTTTTTAAAATCTGATGAACATTTCAGCATTTCTTTAAGGGAAAATCTTTGTACCAAAAGGATGCATTTTGATTTGGAAAAGTAGAAAAATAAAGATATTGGTCAGCAGAAATCTAGCATGGTTAATAGGGCTATGAATGATTATGTATCTTGTTCTCAGAGATAATGAATGAGAGGAAAGACGTGATAAAGCAGAAAAGTTGTCCCAGTACATCAGCATGCTACTAAAGACAGGTTTTCATGCCCAAGTTTCCTTCCTTGGTTGTGACTGGTCTTTTGACCCTTTCTGGATGCCATACACCTACCTGAAGGTGAAGAGCACGAAGGTTTTCTGGGAGTGGCAGAGGAATATGGTCCAAGTTGTTATCAGTGAGGTAGAGATGGTGGAGGTCATACATATCCTGTAAATAGTCCAAATGTAGGAACTTAACAGAAATTCCCTCTCCATGTGACTAGGTATGAAATAATATGTGTCCCTGCACATATTACCATACTATTCAGTTGAGTTTTAGGAAAAAATATGGCTGCAAGGAAAGTGTTTCCTGATCTCTAGGAAGAACCTTGCTTAGTTCAATACAACTCTCAATTTAAGCACAACAGCCACTTCCCACGAGAGACATTCTTTAGTAGAATTTTGATGATATCAATGAGAGATAGCAATACTTTATTTTATAGCCATGAAAAAGAATTTCTCCCCCCAAAATTCATAGCCTCACAAAGAGAAAGACAGCTCAGTAAGACAGAAGACTGTTGAACAATTATTTGCCTGTTCTTGCTGAACTCCACAGAAAAACAGTGACTTTCCATCACTCATGCTGACCTGTTTTGTCTCTTACTGGCACCTGTAGTGAGGCATCCTGATTCTCTTGCAAAACATAGTCAGGAAACCTAAAGAGAGGCAGTGTTAGGAGGCCACACTACTCCCTCTGTGTTCCCTAGGAATAACATGGTAGCTCTTCAGAGACTATTTTAGCATCATTTGCTCGAGGAGGAATAAGGGTGAGTAGGAAAACCAATCATCTAATGTTCTCAGACTATAGGCTGCTGTTTCAAGCAAGTCTTCTAGCTCCAGACTTGTGCTCTTTACTTAGAAAGTAATAGCCCTAAGGTTAACTTGATCCTTGCAGGGTCATTTTGAAACTTTTTGTCTTCCATCCTTTCCAGGTATTTATCCTTTCAACCATGTAAAGTACTCTCTCTGAGTGGAGTTCTGGGCAAATGCAAATTGTTCACTTCCAAGTAGCCACCCACTTGTTACTCCAGCTCTTCTTTTTATTTTACATTCCTGGTACTTGACTATCTTCAGAATGTACAGAATGTACCAGTACCCAGCGTTTTTCAAAAGCATGAAAGACATGGCAGTGAAGTTTAGTTTGCAAGTTAGACTTTTCATGAAATTAGATCCTGTCCTAAAAATAAAAGAGCTCGTTATTAACAGCAAACGGAAGAGAAAGTGGAAAGTCTTTCTCATGAAATGTAAAACTTACTTTAAACGCTTCTTGTTTGATCCCTTTCCTCCCAAGTCTATTGCTGCTGATGTCGATAAAAGTCAGAGTGGTCGGCAGTTCTGGCAGCTGCCTTATTTTGTTGTCGCGAAGGACAAGCTCTCGAAGTTGAGGGAGCTTTCGGAATGCGTCTTCGTCAATCTCAGATATTAAATTTGATGTCAGATCAATCCTTTTTAAATCATCTAGCAGGAAAAAAAAATGAAGGAAGTAAATACTCCTGAGTATGGTTTGCTGATATGAATATAAAATTCTCTATGTATTGAAACTGTAAATTTGAATTTAACAATGCACAGTTAATGAAATAATTAGCCCTATCTATGTTATGAAAATGGTATTTCCAAATGCGTTTTGTATTCATGCACTTACAAGAAATCGCAAGTATTGCCGAAAAGTTGGCACATTTTATTAAAATAACTGATCTTTTTCTCTGCACACTTTATAAATTCTGTCTGGATTTTACTCTTCTAAATGTTTTTCTCAATAAAGAATATCCAAAGTTATAGGAATTAAAAGCAAATCGTTAAGTGATTGAACTATTTTACAAATTCTTACAAGTTGGCCACAACCATAAAGCCAGAATTCAGGCTTATATTATCAATCATAAAATTATTATGCTTTAATTACGGCTTGTTCAAAGCAGCTGGATTCTGTAAATATATGACCATGGCATTTTATTCTTAATGTTATAAGATAATAAGTTATAACATATAATCTAAAATTATCTTTATGTTTACTTGAAAGTGGCTCATTTGAGAATACCAATGGCAATATAATTTTGTAATGACCATTAATTACTGGTTTTGTCTTCTTATCATTAGTAAAGCAAACCTTCAAATACTTAAGAAGGAAATAATTGATTTATGAACCATAGTTTGTTATTCAACTTTTGTTCTTCATGCCAACATTTACACTGGCCAGATGCTAGGGAAGTATGTAAAGAAAAGAAGGACATTAATGCTGTCACCCATACTTAGGCTCGCAAAGTCATTTCTGTTGATCTTTTTAATTCTGTTAAAGCGAGAATAGAAATAAGCCGTGTTCCTGGGCAGTGGAGGAATAGCATCAAGTTCACGGTCATCACAGTATACAGTGGTACTTATACAAGTACACAGAAGGCAGGTCGGGAAGTCTAAAAGGTAGAGATAAATAATTACACATCAGTAACAAAAGCTTCTAGGAAATAATGCAGTAATAAATATTTGGTAAACAAGATTACAGTCTCACAGGATACAACCTGATATATTTTATGGTTCTCATATATTTTCCATAAATGAAATAGTCAAATCAATGTATCAATTAAAGCTACTTCAACATTTTAGAAATATACTTTGAATTATGGATGGTTATTGCGTGACTGTTACTTTTTACTACTTAGAAATTCTATGTTTCAAATATAAATATCAAGATTGTGAATTTTATAAAGTATCATATGCGAACTCTGATTCAATATTTAAACATCCAACTAAATCAAAATTTAATCAATAATTAACATTTATTAATTCAACACATATTACTGAATATGTTTCATGTAAATGTTACCATGCTAGCTAGTGAAATAACCATGAGCACAAGTAGACACGGTTCTATTTTATGATCTGCTATGTGAGATGAATGTTAATCACACAAATAAATTAGGTTTTGACTATGCTAAATGTCACGAAGCATCATATGAGCATAACCTATGGTATTTGGCCCAGTCAGGGAGTGATGAAAGAACATTCTTTTGAGAAATTATAATTGAGTTGATATCTGTAGGAAGAGGCGAAATTGCTTATGCAAGTAAAAAGGAAGAATAAATCAGACAGAGGAAGTAACCGGTGCCAAGTTCTTCCACTTTGGAGTGATTCTAAAATGGTCTACGTGGCTAAAACTAGGAGTCTTACATGTGTATGCTATGACATTTGTCTTGGAGACACCTTGGCAGAGGCCCATGCAAGACCATTATAGGCTGTGTTACAAGTTTTGGCCTTATTCCACGAATAGGCAAGAGGATTGCAAGATCTGATTTGCATGTTAGGAGATGACTTTACCTCAAGGTGATGGGGAAGCCAAGGACAGCAGTGTGAAGAGTGAAAATGAGTACAGTATAAATAAAATTTAGAACTTAGATTAGTTTTAGAGTTAAATCAGTTTAGTGACTTGATAGAGGAGCTAACAATCTGAAGATGTTTGTGAGGTTGTGCTGGATCTGAGCACATCAATTTAGTTTTTCTCTATATCACATGGACACATGCACACACACAAACACACATGCGCACACCCTCACCCACATCCTTGCCCCTCCTATGTTTATTATCCATGCAGAGAATGGTAAACTTCTCAAGAAAGTAAAGAAGTAGTGATCGGACACAAGGCCAAAATGTGGGATAGTGAAATTTGGAAGCGAAGTGGAGAGAAAGCTTGAAAAGAAAGTAAGATTGTAAGGCTAATGAGCTGTCAAGGAACTTTTGGATGGAAAATATAGTCTTAGTGTTGAAATGCCCTCTGCTAAAATTACCAGAAATAAGTAAAAGAATCTGAAGAGTGATGAAGCTAGAAGCCAGATTACCGCCAGTTTAGGGGGAAGTTGGAGGGAAGGTAAAATTTACAGCAAATGTAGACAAAGCTCTTAAATTGCTTGCCTGTGACGAATGAAGAGTGAGAGATGTAAAAGCCTACAAAGCATAGCTGTGCTTTGTCTGATGAGGTGTGAGGAGATTAACAGGGGAAGGATTAGAAGGAAGGTTCAGGGAAGACTGTAATGCAGCGTGGGATTCTTGTGGAGTTTTGAGGTTGGTGATTTGGAGAGAGGACAAAGTGGACTCAGTTATAATTCAGCACTGAGGTACCAGACCTTCATTGATGTGTGGGCCCAGAACCCCTGTGAACTCTGTTTCTTGTGGGGAAGAGCCATCTATCAGCCTGGGGGTGGATTCCTCCTCCTCGTCCTCCTCCTGCATCTCCTCCGACTGCGGAGCTGGAGTGAGAAGCTCTCTGCTCCCGGAAGGCATCACTGTCACTCTTTCAACCTGGGGAAAGGAAGCAGAATAGAGTCAGGCAACCTCAGTCACCCTGCACAGCAGTGGCAAACTTAAAATGCATCAGCTGTTGCCACAAGGTGGCGATGGTGTCGTGAAGTTCAACATTATCTGGCCCGCTTGCTGGACTAGCACAGATGAGTTAAGTGATATTGTTTCTAATGAGTTTTGTTTCTTAAATCTTAGAAATTATTTCCAAATCCTTTTTTTGGTCTTCTTGCTATTTTCGTTCAACATCATTTATATTTATTCATTTCATAGTCTGTAAAGAACCCCATTAATTGTTCCCTAATAATACACAGAATTACAAGAATGGATCATTGTTGTGAAAGAGTGCAAAGTAAATTCCAAAAGTCCCCAGCACTCTCCGGCCGTAATTCTACTCCATAGAAGATAATAACTAATAAGGTGTTTATTATCTACTTTTATGCTTTCATTTCTTACAGTTAACTATTCTTTTCCTTGCCAAAAGCATGCTTTCCACTAAAATAAGAGGTATGTGATACTAAGACAACAAGATTTGAATATAATGCATACTTTCTCATATATTTTCCTAAATTATTTATGTTAAACTTGAGAATTTTGACAGTAAGACAAATTTACAAACTTAAAAAAACATTCAGGAAATTTTCAGATGGCTCTTATTGTTTTTATTTTTTATTTTGAGACAGGATATGGCTAAGTTGTTACATTGTTCAAGATGGGGTTGAAATTACGATTCACCACTATACCCACTGTACAATTTTAGATGACACTTGCTCCTTTTTCTTCTTATTTGCAGTTTTAAATTAAGAGTTGTTGTTCCTATGGTTACATCTTGAATTTAGAACATACTGTCACTTTCAGCTACCTCCTCTTTTCTCAGTATCTATTCCTTTGTGTTGCTTAGTATGTGTCTTCCTCTCTGATGTGATTACATGCTTGCACTGAGAAGCTGTTGGAGACATTAGGAGTGGAAACATACAGAACCCTCTCCTTGTCTGCCCTATACTGCAAGAAATCTCAGGTTCTACATAGTACTTATCAATATGGATCCTTGCTTCTTTGAATCTTTTTTCAAATTCCTTAATAAAAGGCGAAGAAATACAAATTTCTTTCTAAATTATTTAATACCAAAACAATGAGTAAAGTATTATTTTCATCTATGAAAATGTACTTAATGAGATTAATTATAACCTGGTTGTTGTTAGATAATCATAGTATTTTATAGTTCTATATGTTAATTAATGCTGCTTTTATATATTTTAATATATCACTTAACAAATGAAAATGTCCTCTACAGGGAATGCTGAAACTTCTTTTGTTCTTACATAAAGTCTTTTTTGGCTTTTCCTCTCATGTACCACAATTGTTTCATCAGCTTTATGCACAGCAAGTCTACTGGCTGTTAAACTCGGAATCATGTCTTCTGTCATTACACCTCTAGGCTGTAGCATAATAGGCAATCAGCAAGTCCTTTCTGAGCTATAAGTAAAGGAAAATTTTGCTTGTTTAAGGTATATTTAATTTACAGCTCTATGCTTAACTATAGTGATTTTGCTGAGAAGAATCAATGGATGTGCTAATGCTTATTTTAAAATATTTAAGGCAAGAAAACAAAAGACTGTGCAGCGTTGGATATTTTAGGAGGCATGCATGAAGATACTATAAAGATTGGCCAGAAATCTCCAGCTGAGAAGACTAAGGACATCTCTTTAAACAAAGAGACACATGGTTTCCATCAGTAGGGTCAGAAAAGGATGGATTTGCAGAAAAAACAAAAGAAGGCTCCAGAAAGAGAGGAAATTGAGACAGATGTTTCATGGAATGCAGGCAGTCTAAAGGGAGAAACGCATTCCAGACACGTTGCCTTGAATCTTTAACTTTGTAGGAAAATGTTTGCACATACTTCTTACAGATAATTGTTTTTCCACTGATTTGATGTGAAACTGTAAGATCTCATTTGTCATCCAATCTAATGAGGTAAAACAGCTTTGGTGTTGATCAGAAGCTGTTTTGTTCATGCTTGTTTGCAAATAAAATGAGCAAAAAACTGAAACCAAGGAAAAGCAGTGCCTTTTCAGCTCAGCAGCACTGCAGACTATAACCTCCTTGTCCCATGCCTGGAGAGTCTTTTGCATTGTAAACACATTCATTTTTGCTATTAAGGAGAAATTATTTGGGACTCTGTTTTTTTTCTTTTTCCTTCTTTTAACGATCTGCATAGTGTGATATAGCATTGTGAGGCGATGCATGCAGAAAAGGAGGCCAGGGAATCATGACTACCTGTCTGTCCATGTGGTAGATTTATGTTTATACTGCAGAAATCTAAATCTGGACATAAACGAAGACAGCTGGACAACATCTTTACCCCTTCTTCCCAGACTACACTCGATAATGCTGAAATGTAAATATGATTTAGCCTCATGTAATTATGCATTAATTTTTCAGTTTTTATCCATTCATTTTTCTCTGTTTCATTCTTGTTTGTTTTCTAATGATTGGTGTTTTAATAAATGTCTTATATTCCTTCATTAAAAATACCACACAGCAAAAATAACAACAACAACAACAAAATACCACACAGCAAAGGACTTCACTGCATATCCCTCTGATTCAGGCACAACTGCAGTTGCCAATCTTCTGAATCTACTACTCGCAAGGAACTTCTTTGAGTCAATTAGCTTGAAGAAATTTGTATATTCCCACTTGGCCTTGGGACAACTGACAGATTTTGTCATGATATACTGTGCTTATGAGTGCTTTTTGTGTCTTTAAAAGAGCATAGACCAGACATGACCATTGCACGACCCAGAGAGTGTGATTTGGGAGAGAGAGGGCTCAGCAGATGCCAGCATAGAGAGCTAGTTCTAAAGAAAAGGAGTCACAAGTCCTGCCCAGCGCTCTGCGCCTCCAGGGTCTCCGTGCCTTGTAGGCAACGAAGCACCCAGTGAACTCTCAGCACAAATGGGGTTGATGAAACACGGAAGTGGTTCAGACTCAGCTTCTGCCCTCTGGAGAAAGAAAAGCCTCTCCATACAAAAGCATCCCGCTGCATTTCTTGTGCCAGTCTGGGCTGACACTTTTACTAGCGACGTTAATGTTACTATCACCTCATGATATTTAAGCTTTTCATTTTCTCATAATCAGCAGAGTTGTCTGCCCACCGTGAAAGTTAACATCACGTTAAGTAGCAATGTATCGGGTCGAAAATAATTTTAATCTCATTCTTTTGTCCTGGAGCAAAAGAGCACATCTAAGTGACCCACAAAACTTGCTACCATAAGCACTTTTACTTCTTAATTTTAAATTATGAAAAAATAGCAGCCACACTTCTTCCCTACTGCTTGGTTTGCCAGAGTCCTTTCAGTATAGGCTTTTAGCACACATTTTGTTTAAACCCATTATGACACTCGCCACCATGCAGCATTGTAGGGAGTTTTTAAACTCTGTTGATATTTTGATATTGTTTTTGTCTCAACATTTAATCCGAATCTGTGTTCAGTGAGGAGCTCAATAGCAATTTATGTGTGGTGGAAAAAATACTATGAAGGTGTTCACATTTCCCAGATTTGTTTCCTACCTTCATGAATAAATGGAAGTATCAGGGAGAGAATGAATAGGTTAGTAATTCATGGGATGTTTGCCAGTTTTATAATTATTTAAACAGCCAGACTGAACATTTGCCAAGCATTATGCTTTAAGTGTTATCAGTTGTATATTTTATTTGCTGATGTTATTTTCAAAACATCTATTAATTCTATTATTTTTCTCCCTATCTACTACAACATCATAATCTAAGTTACCACCCACTGTTGCCTGGAATACAACAAATTTCTACCCACGTGATATTAGAATATTGCCCAGAATTTATGTACTAAAAATAACCCCTTAGAAAGACAAAACTCCCCATGGTAACCATGGATAAAATCATTTTGTAACATTTTATTATTCTTCATAATCACAAGAATAATGTTCTAGCAGAAATACTACAACATTGTAAGTTTTTATGTTTTCAAAATCTTGCTATAAAAATACAGCTGTATTAGGATTAAAACATGAACACATATAAGACTTTAGAATAATATGTACCCACCACATAGTTATTACCATTATGGGTTTTGGCTATAAGTATTATAATAAGATCAAAACTCTTTGACTTATAGAGTCCTGCACACTTGGCTTCCAGTTTCCAATCCATACATGCATGCTAACTGTGGTCTTTGGCAATCTAAGTTACACTGACCACCAATGGTTTCTTACATTTTCAACGTTCTTTATTCTATTAAACACTTCTATACCCTAGTTCTTCAAACCAGAACTCCTTCCTCTGCTTGGCTTTTGAGAAAACTGTTTATTTGTCCTTCACATCCAGTTCTAGTGAAATTTTCTCAAGGAAACTTCTCACATTATACAATGCTTGGACAAATATGTTTGATGACTCCCAGACATTAAGCTATTCTTGTTGACATGGCACAGAAATCATTGCATGTATGACAAAAAACAAAACAAAACAAAAGAGAAAAACAAAAAAAAACACTCTGCAATTATTCTCTTCCTTGGAGACATGCCCATTTCCTGAGATGCTACAATCTCAAAGGAAAGCCTAATTTCTTTTCTCTTGAAATTTGGGTTTAGACTGGCTCCTAAATTGTTTCAGTCAACAGAATATACTGTTGTCAGTCAAATTTTAGGGCACTCCTCTAGAACTATTGTAAATTCCCAGATGCTTTTATTGAGCCCAGCCCATTATAAAAACAAGAGAGATCCTTTTTGTCACCATAGAAACAAACTAGAGGTCTGTGTTGGAACATAAAACAACACGCAGTGGAGAGGAAATTCATCTCTAATCAGGCCAACCTAGTCCAGCCAGGACTCAACTAATCCAATTGTGTTTGCAGACATGTGACCCTGCCTAGTACAAATCACAAAACACAACAAAAACACAGCATAAAACAAACAAAAGCACAAAAACAAAAACAACAACAACAAAAAACCCAAATAGCTGACCTCCAGATATATGAACTAAGTAAAGTGTGTTATGTCATCTAAGTTTGGAATTGTTCAATACACAGCACAAACTAATTGATATCTATCTTAGTGTTATATAGGGGGATATTCTACATATTTTCTTTTTCTTTTCCATCATTGTATTTTCCGTACCTACCCCAGTGTATCTGGAAACTAGCAGACTTCCTAATGAGTATTGTTGAATCAGTACAGGTAAATGATAACTGTTTTTAAAATTTAAAGGATTGATTATCAGAGTGAGAAAATATTGCAATGTAGCTAAATATTCATGAAAGAGGAGAAGAAAATGAAATGTGTGATATGACAAGTGTCTTATATTTGCTAGTGGATGCTCATTTTAGGTGCAAGAATAATAGGAAAGGAGGTTAATGAGGTGTGATCTGACCTCTTTTGATAATTGGTTTTGGAATCTATTGTTGATCCAAGAATGCCAAGTAGGTCTATTATTGGAGGAAAGATAGAATTAAACTCCCAGTGATAGGGCCATTCCATCGTACATCTCCGTATTGTTCTGTATTGTTCATTCTGTGGTATTCTGTGTGAATGGTGCTCTGTGGATTTGCACAGTTTAATGGATCTCTTAACCAATAAGCCCTCGGTGCATCAGTCCTCACCTAGATTTCCCTTTACTTTCTTCATACTTGCTTTATCTCAGACACACTCCTCCCAGTTTAGACATGGCATTTTGACTTAGGGGGACATGGGAAAAATTTTATTAATCTTTCTTTTGCTTGTATGTACAATGAGAAAAATTACACTCTAGACAATTACACTGAAGAAAAAGTAAAATCTTGTACACAATGAGCTTCTGAATCACTCATCACATTTACTGAGGAAGAAGGATGTAATTGTTTCTGTTAGAGTAAGAAAAAAATACGTGTCTTGAAGATACTCTTTGGGTCAGGGATGGAGTCACACAGGGTTCACTAGTTCACGAACTGAAGTACTTCAAATTATTCTAATGGTGGAGAATTGATCTCAGTGTGACACAATGAGAGGAAATCATTCCTCAGGGACCCTGGGGCCAGTCCTGACCCTTGAGTCTAGCTCATTAATTAATGATAAGACAGCTAAGAAAGAAAAATAAACTCAACAGGATGAAACCTAAAAAAAAAAAAAAATTGGCTCACAGAAGAATAGTTTGTTATCGTGACCAGCATTATCTGAAGGGAAAAAATAGGAAATGTGCCAAATAAGAACAACACACTAAAAAAGGAGTTTCTGCCACATAGAAGGAAGGTTTCACCAGATTTCATTATGTACTGAGGAAAGTAAGACTCTGCTGAATAATCAGTTTCTCTGGTTCTCTCCATCTGAGAACAAGATGTATGTAGGGTAAGTGAGCACTCTCCTCATTGGGAAAGGACTACTCAGATTATAAATTCATAAGTGCGCTTTCCTGCCTGTACTTTAAAATTCATATGAGCTGTCTGTTTCCTCTGCCTTCTAGGGATTCAGCTAAAATACATTTTCTACTTTCTTTGAATCTAAGTTGCTCATGTGGTTAGCCTTAGCCAATGGAATAGGAGAGTAAATAATGTCGTACACCTATTCTGGGTTAGTGAAGAGCGACTATACTTTCTGCACATTCTATTTCTTCTCATAATCTTGCACTGGAAGGCGTCAAAGACCATTGGACTTCAAGTGTACCTTGAAGTCTCAAATTGAAGATAGTGAGCTATAGCATGAAACAAATTTGGAACACTGCATAACCACATGGAGAAGAGCAAGCTTGTTGACTCATACTGGCTGAAAAGTCATGTCAGAATGCTGTAACCTTTCTTTTTGTTGATCCACTTGGATTTCAGAGTTGTATATTATAGCTACTAGTCTATCTTGTCCTAAAAATATTTTTTTGTTTTATCATCCATTGTTAGTTATATTGAAAGAATAATTTAAATAGTTTTTGGTTTTACTAATCTAGTACATAGCCTTGACTTTAAAAAGAATGGATGCACTATTTTTGTGCATATATTTTCCAATTTCTCTCTCACAAACAACTGTCATATGATCTTAGTTATTTGTTGTAGTACTTATTAAAATATCATGATATTACATTTGTGTAAATTTGCTAAAATAATTCTCAATATATATAAAGTCAACATTAAGTTGAATATCAAAATTAGGTAACAGTTTTGTTTACATCAAAATAATCCGATGTTGCTTTGTTAGAATAATCATGTATTTAGGACACGCAAATTCTTTCTTAGTTTTTGCTTTTAGTCTCTCTCAGTGTATGACTTTCTTCATAAGCTTGTAATTCTATAAATAGTGTTTCTTTGTATGAACAAATTCAATTTGTAATATTTCAGCGAAAAATTCAACGTAAAAATAAAACTTAAGATTCAAATTAATCATATTCTCTAGCTAGTCTTTTCTTGGGGGGGGTCTCAGTATATATTTTCTGTGCTCATATGTATATTTTTACTTCCTTATATAGTTGTCAGAAAATGACAGGATTGTATCTTTAATTGCCAGAAAGATGTTTATTTCTCCAATTTACATAGAACTGTATTCAGCATCATCTCCTTAAACTCCAGAACATTAACAGGTTTTTAATATCTTGTTTATTTCAAAATGTATCATATAGTTATAATTGACTGCCTCCAAACAATGCCAGGAGCCGCTTTGGCAATGGGTTTAGTTAGATACTTGTCTAGTAGTAGCCAGTTCAGGTTCCCTTTCCTCTTATTGGACTTGTTCCCTAAGTGAGGATGTCCAAAGGACAATTTAGAACATTTATTCCAGGACAACATAAAAATCTCATGAAGATGAGGTTAGAAAGAGGGAGCCAGTCACAGTAATTGAAAACAAGACATTGTACTGAAAGGCAAGATATTTGGAACCGCCCAAACTCCAGCACCTTATTTCTGATGACATAATATCGTTGCTTTATAACTATTTTTGCTTTAATATTTTCCCATCCTTACACACAGCTTATTGTTCATTCTGATATAACCTTTATTGAGGCACAACATAGAACAGAAAAAGGATTCTGTATGAATCAGCTCCATAATAACATAAGCCAAAAGACAGGCTAGTTTTCCAAGGAATTACTATCTCCCAAATTATCGACTATAGTAAGTTTTGCAGTTATTAGCATAATAGCAATCAGACAGGCAATAAAAGAAAACTGCTAAGACTGGTTTATTGGCCTTGACAACACTAGCCTTTGGGATCGCCATTCATTCTTTCTGCTAACATAATTTACTGTTTGCCTGCAAGCTCCATTCTTTCTTTGTATTTGTTCCATATGCAGGAGCCGCATATTTTTAATCTTAAATATATGGGGCTGGATTCTTTTCATTTTCGACTCTTTAATTGGAATTTTGTGTTACAATTCCAAGGAGAACCTTTGCAAAAAGATTTAATCTAGCCTCACTATCTCATAGATATATTTGATTTGTTTGTCTGGAATGTGACAAGGAATAGAACGTGTAAAATATATTAGTGCATGTCCTTTAACCCTTTAAAGCTCACACTGAATTGTTGTAAAAAGATTGACCTAATACCATTGTGACTATTTTTTATAACTCCCCATCTGCATCTCTTATTGACTATATTGACAGTTCTAGCCAATAATAGAAATCCTAACAGATAAGAAAATCATAAAGAAACATTTCTTAAATGATGGCATTGGCTATGCTATATATAAGGTAAAAAAATATAAAGCAATATTTTTGTATCTAGAAAATTCAAGGTAGTCAGGATTTATCAAATTTTTCCTAGGACTGTAACAGAGTGATATCTGCATTATTTGTGAAGATCTTCTGAATATTAGGCATGTTCCTGAAAAACTACTCAAGACAATAAGAGTTCAAGTCCTGGATAAGAAAATACATTCGAGTAGCATTATTCAACCAAGATACACAAAGATTCCCAAGAATGTTTAGGACAGCAATGCATTTTGGCAAACTCTTAAGTGATGGAATATCATCTCCCCAAGACAAAATATACAGAACTATGTAAAAATGCAGAAGTGTGGACCCAAATGAAA
>PVJX010002174.1:97500-136462 GCA_004027295.1 Dolichotis patagonum | reverse complement strand
GAGAAAAATAGACTACCAATGGCAGAAAAATAGAATAGCAGAAATGAGGCAGAAAAGATTGGCTATAATGTCTTGTATAGAGGGCCTCGAAATACTAACAGAGAGAAACATAGGCAGAGTAGATCAGTAGATAGGGTCCATTGAGATGCTCTTTATAGGGAGGCAGTGGGACCCAAAACAAGCAGTGCACCCCATGGGAGTGAAAGGGGAGGAATTGTCTAAAAAAATGAAGGCAGAGGATACTGTTAATGGAGTAACAAGATTTAAAATTTACATTATTCTCATCACTCTGCTTGGATGGATTACGTGCTGTTCCAGTTTGTCTACTTACACTAGACTTGAGGACATGGTCAGCTATCCCAAAAATAAAAGGACATATTATGGTAATCATCCCTAATTTTCCTGTCAACTTAATCTGAAGCCCTTTATAACTTACACTGTCTTATTATGATTGGTCTTATTTGAATCTGGTTTGCTAGATTGCTACTTTGTATTGACTGATTTTATTTAAATATGTTATGATGGATAGCATCAAGTCTAAGTGTATAGGCAACTACACTGAAGATGACAAGATTCACTAAGATACCCACTCTGGTTTGATTATTACTTGCTTTTGAAGTCTTATAATATCTCCAATGCTTTGTTTTTATTAATGTTGTTACACTCTGCTGAGACACCATGGTAACCATTGTAGATCACCTTGTATTGTGGTTTTATGTGACTTTTCTGCCTCGTGCTTTTCTAGGAATTGTTTTATTTTTCCTTTGTTTTGTTTTTCCTGCTAATACAGAAATGATAGATATACAAGTAGGGACTCATGCAGATGTAGAGCTTATAAACAGTTTACGAGAACCAACTATATAACACATGTTGAAATGAACAACTACTTTGAAGAAAAAGAGACACTACAATACCCAGTGCTGATTCCATAATGTCATGATGTGAAGTCCAGCAAAACTATCACTTTTTGTTCAAAGTGATCTTAGCTTGTTTTGCCTTGTTTAAGTTCAACACATATTAAGGTATGGACAGCTGTTCTGAGGAGAATGAGAGACACTATGACAGCCATTCTTGGCTTCCCTAATGTCTGGTCTTGAAGACCTGCTCAGATCAATTCCATACTAGGTTGTTTCATGTGACTTCCCTGTATGTGACAATATGGACAACTATTTGGAAGAAAACAAGAATCAATATGATAGTGAATATCTCCGATTGTCTAGTTTTGAAATTTTTGTTTCTTACATTGCTTTCTTGTGATCTGCTTTGCTTTGTTTTGTTGTGTTAAATTCTACCCTTTTGATATAATTGCATGTATATTTGCATGGGTAAGATGGATGACCATATTGCTGTTTTTGTCAGATCGTGGAGCAGAGCTGTTAACAGTCTCACTGTTTGAATGTCTACTTTACATGTTTTAACTTTGTAAATTAAACAACTATTTCCAAGAAGTCAGTATGTAATTTGTCAAGCAATAATCTCGTAGGGTTTTTTTGTTGTTGTTCTTTTCCTTTTTTCCTTAGAATACTGTATTGTTGCTACTCTTTATTCTGTTTTGTTTTGTTGCTTTCTCTTTAAATAAAATTATTTAAAAAAAAAAAGAAATTTTGGCTCAGTGATATCTGCAGTGTGTATTTTTTCACTTATCTATGATATAAAATCTCCAGGAAAATCCACATTGCTCACCAAGGCTTCGGAGTGAGTAAATTTTTTTAGAATTGAAAGAGAAGCCTTTGCATACAGATGGTTTTGGGACAGAGGAGGGAGAATCCACAGTTTGTCTCATTTACCCTAAGTAACACGACTCTATGGGAGATACTATTGCTGCTTTATCCATAGGAATACCAGGGGCAGAGAAATGACATGACTTTCCTGAGGATGCATGTGGTGTCAAATCTACATGCATCTTTTCACCACACCCCAACTCAATACAGTTCTCACTATGATTTGTACATTTTTCCTCTGGGATTCACTTTTCTGTTTTCCTCAACTTTACCCATGACGTCTTTTCCAGATGTCTCCCAATCCACCCCTTCGCTGTCTATGCTTTAGGAGTAAAGCTGTACAATTCACCCCCTTCCCATTGACTTCATGTAGCAGTTTATATTATACTTTCACTCGTGCAACCCACTTTCTTTTTCCACATGTTCAGGATTTGGGAGAGTTATCTGCATAAGTTCAGACAAGCTCAGTTCAGCTCTGTGTGTTCTCATTTGATATTTTATGCCACTTATTACATTTTTCTGACTACCAAAGCAATGTGTATTTTTGCAGACAAAATTTTGAGGTTATGGAAAATAGAAAAGAAAGTAAAACTATGGGTAACACGACTCCTTCTAGATATAATTGTTAATGCTTAGAGGCAAAATATTTTTGTCTTTAGTATGCATAGGGACAGGAATTTTATAGTTCCTAGTTGGAATCTAAATGCTAGACATAGCATTTATTATAAGTTTTACTTAATGATTTACGTTTCTCATTACAATCTGTCAAACTTAGTTTGAAGCCTCCTGTTTTGATTAATTTATCAGTCACACAGAATGGAAACATATAGCTGTGTCCTCTCAGCATCCTTTTAGAAGAGTTGCTTCTCTCTCTTCTTTGTTACTTTGTCACTTTGTCTCAAAGTAACATGTTCAAATGCAAATGCCTGAAACTTGCCCCCAAATCTGTCCCTTTCAGATTCTCATATCAATAAAAGAAAACTTGGTCCTACCATTCATAGATTGGACATAGACTATGTTCATAGACTGGACATAGAATCACTTTTCAGTCCTTTCTTTTTCTGCCATCCTACCCATAATAGTAGATAAAGAAAGGCACATTAAGACTCTAAACACTTCTAATCATTTTCAGTACCAGAGTCCAAAATACTAGAATAGTTCCCATGGATTGCTGCATTAATCTTCTGACTCAGTTTCTCGTGTCCTGTTGTCACCATACAGTTATTTTCCATGCATGCTCTTTATATGTAAGTCTTCTACAATTTAATTTGGCCTATGTCACATCTATTCCAAACCTAGCCATGGAGTCCCAGCTCCTGCAGAGTAACAACCCATCCTCATTTCTTGTTTCTTCTCTCCTTTCTCTGCTCTCCTTTCTGCTTTATCTCTTCTCTCTCTCTCTCTCTCTCTCTCTCTCTCTCTCTCTCTTAGTAAACAACATTGAACACAGAGCTTTCACACAGTGCTACATGCCCAAGTCTTTTGTATTCTTAATTTTGATACTGGCTCTCACTGTGTCTCTAAATTACCCAAGCTAGTCTCAAACATTTCTTCCTCCTGCCTCAGACTTTCAGAGCATGCTGGAACTATAGGCATAAACTCCCACACTGGGCTACAACCTGCACTCTTTCCTAAGATCTGGGCTCTCCTGACCTCATGGTCTGACTTCAGAAGCATCTCTGACATAGCCCCTTCTCTCCCCATCCTGACTGCACTGGCCTTGCTGTCTCTTCACTTGATCTTAGCCAAAAGGCCCAGAAGCAGTGCCTTGCTGTCTCTTGAGGCGAGGTATCTGCTCTCTGCAGAACTTCTGCCCTCTTCTTCCTATTGCCTAGGATATTCTCCAGGTTCCTGCTCAAGTGTCACCTTACCAGAATGACCATCCCTAACCTTCCTCTATAAAATACTGCCTTCTGCTCTTCTCAAGTAACTTTCCCCACTTATATTGGTAGTTTTTTTTTCTATATTATAGTCACCATTTTACTACACCACAGTGGTACCTTGGTTCACAAACTTAATTCATTCCATGATTCTGAGGAAAATGGTCATGTTCATGTTTATGCAAAAAAAGATGACCACAGTTGTATTTGTCACCCAATGCATAAGTCGCAAACAAAAACAAAATTTCGCCAAACACTTCTGTTTGTGAATCAAATTGTTCACCAAAAAAAGCATTCATGAACTGAGGCATCATTGTATTTTTCAAAAAATTTTTTGTTGATTTTCTTCACCTCTCAAAATATGTGCCCTTTGGGATTAAGGATCTGGTCTCTGTCTTCTCGCTCTTCTACTTCCAGCACCTCGGATGTGGTTGGCACATGTGAAGCACTCAACTCACAGTGCTGAACACATGGAATAATAAATGAATGAACTCATAAATGATGAACTCATCTCTTGACTGCAGTGAATGGTCTGGGGACAGTTCAGGTGGAATTGAGTTAACAATTTCCATTCTCCAGGGATTAAGAGACTCAAGCCTGGCTGTAATGTAAAGTTCTTGGGCTGCCAATATCATTTTTTCTAATACATGGATTCTGGAAAAATACAGGAAAACATTCTGCCAAGAGAAGGAAGAAGTGGATACTTCACAGAGAAAATGTTATTAAATGCCTTATATATTTTAACTCATTTAATTCTAATAATAGAATACAGAGATAGGAAAGTACTATTATTATCTCCACTGTGTGGATAAGGAAAGTAGTGTACAAAGAAGTTAAGTGACCACCCAGTGTTTTATGGTGCTAGAGTCAAACTAGTGTCTGTGCTGACAGCCTCTGTGCTTTATAGCCTTTCCAGAAAATTCTTAGTTGTTCCTGAGGCTCTGCCCAATATCTGATATCTTTCTAACTAATTCCTGTTTCAGCTATTTCATCTTGACTTTCTTAACTTGCCGTCAAAACTAGTCCATTAATGTACTATTCCTCTCAGGGTTTGGTTTGCAGAAAAAGCTGGTAAGCATAGCTTCACTGGAGACATTATGAGTTAAGTTAAGTGGAACTTATGTTTACAGCCAAAAATTCCCACAGTTCTCTTGTCCACAAGTTTATCTTAGCAGACATTCATCAAATGACTTGTTGAAATCTAGGTGCATTATCATTATTTCTCTATGTCCATGTCTAATAATTGTAACAACAAAGAAAATAAACTTCACTGGGTCCAACTTTCCTGGACATGGGATTTCCTCTCAGTGGTGTGAAGTTCTCCCACTTGGTTCATCTTCCTGAAAGTCTGAGCATCTGCCTGGCGCCTTTGGTTTTCTAGCACCTCTCCCACTAGCTATGATTCTGTACAGGCATCTGTAAACCTTCTTCAATTCATGTGAGCAATTCAAGGCATAAATCTTCCAATTACGTTGAAGATGACCATGCAGATTCTCTCTAACTGCTGACCTACTGAAGCATCAGTTGGCTTTTCTGTTAAAACTAGGTTTGCTCTTTTTAGTTTTCTTCTAAGATCTTTGAGGTCATTTTAGTTATTAATTTGTTTGTTGCTTGTTTGTTTTTGCTGTGCTGGGGATTGAACCTAGGGCCTTAACTATGCTAAGGCAAGAATTCTACACCTGAGCTATACTTCTGATTTTCTCAAATTTTTTATTTAAATTTATTTTTTAATTGATGCTTCAAAATATAAAAATTGGGGTCAGATCTTGGTGATTATGCACACTCATAATCCCAGAACTCAGGAAGCTGAAGCAGGAGGATTGCTGTGAGTTTGAAGCCAGCCTGGGCTACATAATGAGTTCAAGGTCAACTTAAACTATATAGCGAGATGCTGTCTCAAAAAACCAATAGATGATAAATAGATAGATAGATAGATAGATAGATAGACAGACTGATAGATAGATGCATGTTATCTGCCATCTTTCAGTCACCTTTCAATCCCCATGGCAGCCGGTGATCTTTAGGGCATTAACTTCCCTGAGGCTCAGGGAGCTATGCAAGTACTTTAAAAAGCCTCCAGCACAGCCAGTCCCCTAAGAACCCCACTTGCCCTGCCCCGATGACCAGAGCCCTTCCTAAGAACACTGCATCTTGCCCCATTTGCCCTTCCAATGTGTACAGCAGGAAGCTTACTAAAAGTTATCTCCCTATGCTAAAGTTAAACAGTGAACTGGTGTAATGGGACAATAGGTGGCTGAGGGACATCAACAATCTATGCTACGAGTGGGCTTATTAACATTATCAGTTTTCAAGAAAAGAAGATATTCATCTATACGCAAAAGAAGATATTTATTTACATGCCGGTGTCTATACCAGGCCCTAAATTGCAGGAGCGAACAAACCAATACCATCTGCTTCTCAGGGAATTGTCTTTCCAACAATTAACAGGGCTGCATAGTTTACATCAAGGCGCACAGGAGACGTGTGAAGGGCTAACTTTCCGAGGCAAGTTGGTGTTCATCTCTCAACCTCCCTGCCATGCACTCAAAGCCACTGTTTGGTTTTAGAGTTACAAGGACAGCAGCAAACACCAAAGCAGCTGGGTGACTTTGCTGCTGGGAAACTGAGACTGAGACGATTTATGAGCCTGTAACAGGACCACTAGACATACTGGAGGCAGAACTCGAAATCAGATCTCCTTTATGATCTCCCTGCTAATATTTCCTATGATTTATATTTTTAAATATCTTTATGAGTGAAAAACTATTATATAATAAACTAATTGTGCAACTAATTAAAGTGTATAATTTCATTTTTTAACATATGTATATGTACATTGAACTATGGCCATAATCGAGATATTAAACACATTCACACCCTCAAAAGTCTCTTCCTGTAGTCCCTGCCCTCTCACACCTTCCAGCCTACCACCCACCCCAAGGACCACTCATCTGTTTTGCATCACTAAAAATTAGTTTTTCTTTCCTAAAATGTTAAATAAATGGACTCTTACAATGTATGCTAATGTTGTGTGGTTTCTTTCAGTCAGTATAATTATTTTTAGGTTCATTCATGTTGCATGTATTATTACTGAGTAGTAGAATATGAGAAAATAGGTGTACAAACCAGTTTAATAATCCATTCACCATTTGATGTGTTAAGTGATTATTTGAAGTTTTTTGCTACTCACAGTAAATTTGCCATTGACATGGAAACATATCTAGACATAATTCCTGAAAAAGGAAAGGTTGGCTCCTAAGGTAGGTTCATGTTTAACTTTTGAGAGATTGCCAAAGTGGTCCCAAAACATTTATGTCATTGTTCATTTCCATCAACAGTGTTATGAGAATTCCAGGTTTTTAGTATCCTCATCAGTATTTGGTAGAGTGAGTTTCTTTAGCACTTTAATATGTGTGTAATGGAGTCTCATTCTGATTTTAGTTTTCATCTAATGATGTTGAAATTTTTTTCAATATTTCTGTGGTATATTTTTCTTGATGAAAGGTCTGTATTGGTCTTTTCAGGATGCCTTAGCACCATAGTCTACGTGTCTTATAAAAACAGAAATGTATTACTCACTTTTCAGAAGGCTGGAAAGTCTGAGATCAGTGAACTTACATAGTTGGGTTTTTAAAAATCCCCCTTCCAGTAATAGACTCCTTATGTTGCATTGTATCTTCACATGGTGGAGAGAGAGAGCAGGAGAGCTCTCCAGACCTGCTTTGCAAAAAGACACTGACAATTCCCAAGGTCCCCACCCTCATGACCCAATAACCTTTCAAACGCTTCACTTCCTAATGTCCCATCGCAGGATCTCAGTGTGTGAATTCTGGGTAGATAATTTCAGTCTCTCTGTTAAATATTGTTTGCATTTTTGCCAGTTTTAAAACTTGGGTCCCATAATCCATACCTAGCAACTCACTGATGCTGTGTTTACTTTTTAAAATGTTCTCTTTCTATGCTTTTATCAGTTTGTCATCCAGTTCACTAAGCTTTTCTTCTCTGATATCTACCACATGGCCAGGGATTTAGCTCAGTGACTTAAGTGCCGGCCTCATGTCTAGCACAAATCCAACCCATGATAGCTTTTAATTTCACAGTTTGTAGTCATCTTTTTGAAGTTTATGTTGGGTCTTTTAAAAATTCATTTTTCTACTTAACTTTCTGGCACAGTAACTATTTCAATGTACCTATTTACTAATTTTAATACCTGTGTCAGGTCCAAGTCAGTTTTGATTGACTAAGTGATTTCCTCATTACGAATTGTAAGTGAAGCCCACACATAGTAAATTTTAGCGTTTGGATGCTAGATGCTTTTGTATTTCTAAGATATCCTTGAGCTTTGTTCTGGGATGTAACTAAATTGCTTGCAAATACTTTGCTGCCGTCAGTTCTTGACTTTAAAATTTTGTCAGGCGAGAGTGGAATCACACTCAGCACAAGTCTGATTACTGCTCACACCTGAGGCAAATCCTTCTAGGTACTTGACTCAGTGTTCTGTGTGACTCTCAGAATTTTCAAGTCAGGCTAATAGAAAAACTTCCATTCCCAGCCTTGCACGAGTACTGGCCACTGTTTCCTTAATTCCAGTGATTCTCCATTTTGCTTCCTAAGGGACATTTGGCAATGCTAGAGACATTTTTGGTGATCAGAACTAAGGTGTGATGGGCGCAGACATGCTTCTGGCATTTGGAAAGGCCAGGGCTTCTGCTTAGCCTTGCAATGCCCAGGATGATTCTCACTGAAAAACATTCTGCAGCCAAAAATGTTACCAAAGTCAGAATTTAGGAACAGTGGCTTAATCCTCCTAGGTAATTCTATCTCATTTTCTTGGAGTTTCTCAAATGACTCACCTGCTCAGTGCTCAAGCGAATATTCAAGGACTCTCTGCAGATCTCAGGACTGCCCTCTGTGCTGCTTTCTCCTCTCCAATATTCTATGACTCTAATAGCTCCCTTGTTTTCTCTGGCCTCTCAAGTCTGTCTCCTCTGGGTCCACTTGGTTTCACTTCTCTGAACCCTGACCTGGAAACGCTCAGGACAGTGTGTGGGGAACTCTGAGGCTCATCACATTTGGATCTTTTTTGAGTCTCTTTCTTTCACTGCCTGATGGCCGGGTTTTCATCAACTGTTGTTCACCTATTTTGTTCATTTCTGATTGTTTCTCCTTGGAAAGTAAATCAAGTTCCAGTTGCTCCATCTGTGCCCAAAAGCTCAAACTCCAAAATTTCTCATTAAAAGTATTTGATCTTACCTTGCCTTCCCTGTTGGGTTGCCAGCAAGCTGCCAAGGACTGTTAACCAGGCAAGCACGAACCCTTTGCAAGTAGGTGTACAGGCCATACAGAGCTACCGCACCCACTTAACAAGCCACCCCCTTAACAAGCTCACCTTCCCCTGCCCTGTTCTTTGCTGGGATTCTTTTAGGACTCTTAAATTTTTAAAGTAGTTTACCCAACAAGTATTTTAAATTTTCAAAAAATAAAGTGCCCTTGGCCTGAGAATTCATATGCCAGTTGTAAGTTTTATTTGATGGTAAATGGTTGAAATAGATGCCCTGGAGAGAACTGGTCCTTTCGCAGTGCTGGCCTTAGGCGATATTGTTAAGTAAGTGAAGTGTACCTTCCAGGAGCTCCTGGAGTCTGCTGCCTGCCTCCCCTGCTCCAGAGCCCTTGAGTTCTCTCCTTTAATGTCAGAGTAAATGCTCCCCTTGATGTCTTGGGTTCTTAAACATTTAGTTGGCAGTGAATGATAATGTACATTTTTATTCTTCCTCAAATATTTGCATTTTCATAGAGAGCAAAGCATGAAGGCAGATAGAGAAAAACCTGGTGTTGTTTTCTCTAATTGCAAGCAGCTGCATGTAGCATTTACTGAGAAAGGTGACTCAGCAGAAAAGAACCATGATTGATTGGTGATGTCTGCACATACAAACACAGGAGGTGAGAAATTTGCCCTAGTCCAGAAGTGCTTGTTCTATTGGACAATTTCCAAGCACCAGAAATCAAGTGTAAAAAAGACTTTGGGGGGCAATTGAAACTCATTAATGACCTTGAAATCAGCCCAAATAGAGTTGTTGTCTGGCATCACTTAAAAAGTTGAAAGTGCTTTTTCCAAGTGCAAAAAGAACTTAGCAAAATACCATAAATAGAATATAATGCCATAGAGTCTTTTATACCAACCCTTCAGTGTGTGTTTGAGACCTTAGGGACTATTTCTTTTTATTCCCACTTTACCTTTTAACCATCTTCTTTAGGGCTCATATAGTTGCCCATGCATAGTAAGTACCTCCAGAACCACTAAACTCTTTCTTCCTTACGTTACTGTCTTAATGAGCTGAAGGATCCCATAAAGCCCCAAATGTTGTACTTACTTCCAAGCTATCTGATGCCCGTGGAAAATAGCAAGCACCTCCTCAATTAGGTAGTAATTCATTTATCTTTGTTTATTCAAGACATGAAATCTTATCTTCTGTGGTACAGAATCACAGAAAAGATACAAATTTTAGATTGATTCTCAAAGTCTGAAATCAGGTCAGGCCTGGAAAGGAAATGAGCCAAGTGCTTACTACTTACCAGGCACTGTGCTAGCATCTCTGCACAAATTTTGCCATTAGTCCTTCTTAGAACCGCTCTATGGAATGCCAGTATAACTTCCTCACTACCTCTCACCTGAGGATCTCAGATCCTACTCCCTGAAGGTGTTCACAAGAACTGTGGTGCTACTAATGTCTAGAGGTGTTGGTTCAGAGGTGGCCCTGCACCGAGGTTCTCAGTCCTCTCTGTCACTGGCCCCTGGGATATTTGGAGGCATCTCTGGATGCCTGCAGTTAACCTGCCTTGTCCTGCTTCAGCACCACGAAGGCACCCTCTGCCCATCAGGCATTAAGAAGGCCCATTGCCACTGCCCAGCTGCCGGGCTTTTTTGAGAACGTGATCTGTCTGCTGGAAGTGCCTTTCCTGCTACTGCAATATTCCATACACTCATCATGAAATGGGTCAGCTCCCTTTCAGCTGGAAGACTACGGTGTCTTTGCACATGGAAAGTATGTGATTCCCCTCAAATTTCAGTTGGCAGTTGTTGCTTCAGGGTCTGCACTACATTATATGTTCAGTAAGTATTTAGGGATAAGAAGGAAAGACAACAGACAGAAAGGGAGAGAGGAGGAAGGCAGTAAGGATAAGGAAGGAAGAGAAGAAGAGAATAAGAAATCCTCCTAGAGAATCTTTTAGTCTGTCTTGTACTCTGATTAACTACTTTAAAGATAATGGTACACAGTGTATTAACTATTCTTAGTCTATTATTATTCTGTTAAGTTTTATTCTATTTACACATAAGAAAACAACTCCTTCAACTTTTGCCCATAGCTTTTCACACAGAGCTGCATTGACTGAGGAAGATAACTTAGTCCTTTTACCATTCTTCTGATACAGGACTCTCCATTATGGGTCTTTTTCCCACAAACAAACAAACATCTCGGGGTCATGGGTACACTGTCCACCAGCTCCAAGTCTCAGTGTAGGGCTGGGTCCAGTACCCAGGTATTCATTGTGGAGGAAACTGGCCACGCTGCTGCCCTGAACACATGGCCATAGTGAGTCCCATCCTGCAGGTCCACCCTCAGTGGGCTCCCCACGAGAAGCCCATGCTGCATCACTGTGCAAGGCTACCTGTCACCTCAGAGGAGGGGGTGGCTCTTGAGGTTCCTCCTCCATGTTCCTTCAGTGTGTTCCCACAAGCCCAAGTCACAAGTGGCAGGGTATAAACATCAAGTCTCCACTGTCCTGTCCTTACCTCCTATCCCTTCACAGGATTCCAAGTGCCCAATGTTGAGCTTTGTGACAGGTGATGCAATGTGTACTGCAGTGAGGTCCAGTCTGATGTAAAGGAAGGATGAAAAGTCCTCCAGGAGGACAGCAAGGTTGTGGCCTTTCATTACTTCCTGCGTGTCCAGGTGAATAGGACAGCTAGGGCACGGCCAGCATTTTGCAGTGGGATGCTGTGTGGCTACTGGGTCCCTAAAAGCTCTTTAAATGGCAGTTCAGGTGGGCTGCTGTGTTGTGTTCAGCCCCCATGTTCATGGATTCCCTTCCTCCTGGAAAGCGGCTTCTTCTCACCCAGGGCTACCATGACTCTGGGATCCAGTGCACACAAGTTGAGTATTAGTAGCCAGTGAGTTCCATTTCTGCATTTAACAAAGACAGAGTAAGAGAAAAGGGGAAAAAAAGATAGGCAATGTCTTTTACTCCAGATAAAATTTTCGACTCAGTAGAGGTGGAAAAAACTGCACATACATTGCATGATTTTTTTCAAAGCTGCACAGTGAGCCTGTCAGGAGTTTGATAATTTTTAAGATATCTTGATGGAACTACATGAATGTACTCTTCAAGGTAATAATTAATTCCCCAGGGAGAGCACTCATTTTAAAAATCATATTACCAAAGAGGAAAGAAAATACCGAGAAGCTAGGAAATCATCATGTAAACTGGCAGACAGTTAAGTCTTTCAGAAGATTATAGTGGAAAATGATGGCTTGAAGTATAGGTCTCTGATTAAGAATTTGATCCTCTACGTGAGAGTCAGATAACACTATTTTAATCATGTGTGAGTCCCACTGAACTATGTCCCGAGAGTTTAGCGCGCAGCGTGTGTACGGTGCAGAGATGTTTATACACATCACACGACGCTACCTGGAAAGAGACGCTGTAGCACAGAACAGTTGCGCAAAGTGGCTGTTGAGGTTGAAGAATGTAACATGAATTCAGAAGGAGGGACAGTCCCAATTTAGGATGGTTTTGATTTATGTTTTTAATTTCCAATGGTGCAAAAGCCATTTATACATGTATATATACAGACTTGAAATTTTTCATTTTGATCCTTTCTTGGACTATCGGTATGCAGTGCTCTCATCTCTCTGGAGAGCAGGGAGTCCCAGCAGTCACCCAGCTCCACGTCAGTGAACTGTGCTGTTAAGTTCCCCTTAGCTAACAAGTTCTTCAGTTGAGGCATATTAAAAGCACTTGTAAGTTACAATATTTTCAACATAATGATGGATTTATCAGACAAGAATCTGAGGGCACTGTCTTTACTTTCCTTCTCCCCATCGCCACAGACACTTCTTACATGTGGCTTGATGTGATGTGAAACTCCGGGCTCTCTTGACAGTGCACAGAGATGTTTTACATATGTGGTTATCAGGAGCTGTCTGTGGGAGACCTGGAGACAGACACCCTTTGTCATAGCTGTGAGTGGCAGTTCAGAATGGGAGAGACAGTTGTTTCCTTTTTTTGGTTTTGGATTATATAGAGATAAGCAAGTCTCCACTGAGTTCTAAAAACATGAATGTTGCTATATTTTTGAAGTTGGTGACACTTTCCTTTGGCTCTGCCTAACCATGTTGGAACAAGTCCTGCCCCTTCTCACTTCTCTTTCTTCCTGCCATAAACATACCGAACTTCCCCAGTCTCTCTGATACAAATGGCTCTGCCATCTCCACTGCCTTTAGTTCAAGTCACAGTTCTTCCAGACCTGGAGCAAGAGCAAACAGACATGCTGATTGTACAAAGGACCGAGCATTTGGTTTCCTTCTGAAAAGGGAGAGAGGTGATGTGACTAGGTGAATAGATGAATAAATTTGATTCTCAGATCTAGAACACGTTCCTAACTGTGCTAGTTTATCCCAGGGAGGAATTTTAAATACAGTATTTATCTTCCCTTTTATGGCTCACTTTCTGCTTATATCTTACAGTAATTAAATTACGTTTATTGTCCCTTTGTTTTTCTCATAAGTCATTTCAAATCCATGAGTGGGATGGGCGAACACATGTTTGAGAGAGTACACACTGACTAACTTAAAAAAGCGGAAAGGTGGGGGGACAGGGAGGCGGAGAAGGGAACACGGATCTCAAGCCCAGGTGCTTCTCCTCTCCTTGTAGTCAGCCCCATGAGGCAGTCACTGCCTTCCAGGCCATTGCAATGATTTCCTTCAGTCTGGCTCTTCTGAAACACAAATCCCTTATGTGATTCTGTCTGACACTACCTAATGTTGACTCTTTCTCCATATTTCCCTCAAATGTCACTTCTTTGGTACCTTATGTTTTCATTGGCATATGCTTTATTGAACCTATTGATGGATACTCAATGCACTGATTATAAAAGCAGTGTGTACGTGGTTATCTTCATAAACATTCATCTTTCCACTATTCCACAACCTGCCCTGTGCCAAGGCCACATCTGTCCCATGCGGTGGTGCAATCCCCATGTTTAGCACACTTCTGGGTGCACACATATTCCTGAGACATGTGCCAAGTGGGCACAGTGGGCAGAGATGAGGGAAGGTTGAAGAGGAATGGAAGTTCAAAAGACTGAAATAACTTCTGAAAACCACAGCAAGTGTGGAAATCACATCAAAACTATTCTTGATGTCTTGTGATGAGCAAGGCCTTTCGTTGAGCACATTTGAGTCCATAGAGTGAGGACGGTATGGTATAACCTGAGAACAAATAACTACATAGTCCTGGGGAACTCCCACACACAGGAGATGTGAGCTGTGGTCCACTAACAATTTGTTTAAAAGGTGAATTTGATAATTGTATAATTCAAATTAACTTCCACTGGAAACTCTGCTCTGCACAATAAAGCAGAAATTGAACTATGGATTCTCATCACCTCTTGAGTTTGTAAACCTCCAAGAAGCTTATGGAAATGGCCTCATGTGATCCTTGAGAGATCTGACCTCTCCCCTGTTTGATTGTGTGCCACTGCACCGCCATGGCCATGACTGTCACATCCTCATTACCGCTTGTGACTCCTCTTCCAACCTGGCAGCCTGGGTCATAGATTTCTTGCATGGTGAGAGAGCCCAGGAAGAGCCCTCGGGCTCCCTGTGACTCCACCAACCTAGAGGTGGCAGCCACACTCTCTAGTGCTGAGTACAGGTGACCAGGACACTGTGCAGGCTCTCTCCAGACTTGGTGCACCCCACCTTTGACACTCACTGACTCTCACCGTTATCTTTTTCTTCTTCTTGACTTTGGATAGAAGCAATTTTTTTCCCAGATTGGACCAAAGGCAAAAATGCTTATTTCTCTTCATTTGATATTTTATCTCTATCTCAATATTTTAAATTCTCTAAGAGTTTGTGGTTTGGGAACAAATAAAAAATAGCCATATATTCACAATCTTCTTTCTGGGTTCTGCCGTATCATACTCTCGTGAAACCATGAACTTCCGCTGATAACACACTGGAAAGGTGTGTGTCTGGGAAGGAAAAGGGGAAAATAGGAGGAAACAAAGCAAAATCTGACTACTATTTCAAAAATGTTACCCAGGACACAATCAATACAGACAAAGGGAGTGACGAACACACAAAATGCAACAGAGAGGCTGAAGAGACAGCATGCTCAGACCTTCAGCTGTCTTTCCATCAGTGAGCAGTGACAAGGGTTTCTTTTGTTGTGCTATGAAGGTGGAGGCCAGACTGAGAGAAATTAAAGAGTTCAGGAAGATTCTTCTTCTTTTTTAAATCAGCTTTTATTTTAATTCTTTGTTCTTTTTGCTCTGCTGAGGCTTAGAATCCAGGACCTCATGTATATTAACCAAGCACTGAGCCACAACCCACCCAGATTATGTTGCTGTACTAAGTCTCTCTTGTAATCTATTCTGTTTGGCCTTGGTAACACAATAATGAAAAACAAAAACAACAACAACAACAAAAAACAAACACAAAGAAGCCATACTAAGTAAGCCTCTTTACTTGTTTCTGCTAATTTTCTGTACAGTAAAAATATAACATTATCAAGGCAAAAAAAAAGAGTATAGTAATCCCATGTGGAAAAGAGTACAAATTATTGAGTGTCATGTAAAGTGTATATTTAGCATTTTTTTAAACTATGGTTACTTGACCTTGGGAATGTTATCGTTCTCTTGAAGTCATTAAGAGACATCAGGTAAATGAGAATTTAATACTTTTTAAAAATAAATACATCTTGCACCGCATAGCCAATGCAATCTCCGGAAGCCTTTGTGTCTAGAATTCACAGCAAAAGTGTGTAACATTTTAATTTGAATTCAGAAACATCTATTAAGCTTCTGCTATATATTGTGCATAATACTCTCACATAATAACCTCATTTAATCTCCACAGTAATCCATTAAAGAAGGTGCTATGATTCTCACTTTGCAGGTGGAACACCGAAGCTTCACGAGTGAAAGTAATTTAGCCAGGTGACAAAGCTAGATAGCAGAGAATCACTGTCCCAAGCCAGGTTTGCTGCTCCTAATTCCACTGCATGTTGTACCATCTAGCTCATTCCATCTCAGGATTTTGGTGATCTGTGAAAGCAGACTTTTAGGTGAACTGACAAAAATTGGAGGTGAAAAGGAATTGGTGAAGACTGCATGAAAGAACCCCTACTGAGAATTTGAAAATAGCCCCAGAGAAAAGAGACCCAAGGAAGCTGCATCTCTCTAACTTGAGCACATCAAGAATCGCCCCAGGGCTTGCTAAAGATCACTAGGCTTTCTTTACCCACAACTTTATCAATCTGTAGTTTTGGGGTGTGGCTCAAAAAAATCTACATTCTAAGAAGTTCCCAGGAGCTCCACTTGGAGAGCTGTTTCAAAACAAAGAACATCTGCATATTTGCAAAGCAGAGAAGTAAGTAAATACAGAATGGCAGGCTAAAGATGCTGGAACCTCAGCATTAGCTGAGAGGTTAGAGGTTGTGACAGCAGAGTCTCACCTGAAGAGGTCAGTTTACAAATGAGGAATGACACCTGCTCATCTGCAAAAGAAATGGAAAGAAAGGATAAATGAGAGCCAGAAGAATGGTAGTAGGGGAGAGATGACCACCTAAAGGGTCTTGTTTGGGTTTTATTCACTGTTATCTATTCTTTCCCAAGAATTTCCTACAGTGGATGTGTGGTAGGTTCCGCAGTAGCAAAGCAAATGATCACTGAGCCCCAGGGAAACCCTGGTTAGGGTGGAGGTGTCATCCTGTGCGCCTGCTCTCCTCCATGAACTTGTGCAGACCCAGCTCCCAGCCTGCGAGACTAGGATGGATAATTAATTATTCCATTTAAATTACAATAGGGAAAATAATATTTGCTGATGCTGAATTTAGATATTTGCTGGACCATTTCTTTTTCACTCATCCATTAAAAATGAGGTCAGAGAACATCGCTTGCAAATGAGGTTAATTTATTTTAACCTATAGACACTGGAACAAGGGAAGCCCCAAACTGATGCTTCTTATCATTATCCGCACAGGCACCACTACAAGCAATTGGCCCAGACTGAGAGCCCAGCCTGAGTCACTTGTCTGGAAAGGAAGCTGGAAGTGCAAATGGCCAGTAAAGTACAAAACCTGAGGCTTGCTAGGAGGGAAAGTAACCTAGGATATACAGTCTTCTATGATAAAATATTTCTGGGATATCTTGGGAAACTTTTCTGAATGAGTAAGTGTGGCCATTTAACTAGTATTTAATGAGAAACTACTCATCATCAGGAGGACTAGTAAGTGTTGGAGGAAATGAATGTAGAAATAAGGTATTGTCCCTCTTGGAGCAACCAGATGTCATGTAGTGTATTAGTCAGTTTTCTGTTGCTGGAACACAAGGTTCCCATTTTAAAGGAAGAGAGGTTTAGCTCACAGTTCTAAGGGATTCAGTTCATGGACAGCTGAATCTAAGGCAGAAACATCAGGGCAGAGGAATGTGGTGCAGCCAAGCTTGTTAGCTGATGGTGGCCAGGAAACAAAGCAATAGAACAGAGCCAGAAAGGAAAAAGTGAGGGACCATATATAACCAACGGTCACACTTTCATGACTCACCCAGAAATGTGCTTCACTAATCTCCTGGGCATTTCTTTAGCCAATCAAGTTGACACCATCCAGGTTAACTGTCACACAGCAGAATACTTAATATAAATACATGTGACCTGCTATATTCCTAGTGACAGCCAGTTTTGATGAAAGACTTGAAGAAAGACAAGGAATTCTGCAAAAAAGTGGGACTAGAAAACATATTTTCTTGGGACAATGGAAAAGTCAACTTTTCTTGTCAAGTACAATTTGTCTAGAATAGTTCTGTTGGCTTTCCCGTGTTACTTTACTTAAAAAAGTACAACCTTATAAATCCATCTTAAAGAAGTGGAAACTCTAAGATATTCTGCAATTGATAGGAAGTGAGAAGGTCCAGAATCTAAAACAGAAGCCTGTGGTAGCTTTGAGACCTCATACAAGTATCTTACCTTTCTGTGTTTCCATGTCTTTCTTTGACATCGGAGAAAACAATATGACCTCAAAGTGGTTTGCAACATTAGGTGTTTAGTCAAGTGTCTGCTCCTTTATTTAGCAGCGTGTCCATGCTCAGGGTATAGGATCTATCATGCTGGTGTGTCTTATTATTATTCACAACTAAACTCACGTGGTTAGAGTCGGAGCTAGGCTTTAGACTAAAGTTTCTTTAGGGTCTAAAAGTCGCCTAAGTTCTTGTGCTTGTTCTTGCTCTGATCTCCAGTTATCTGTCAAGAAGTAAAGGCTATATCCATGGGTGTTGCTGACTTCACCTCTTAATAGGAAGAAGCAGCATGATGTACTAGGAAGAACATGATTTGGAATGTGATAGATTTGGAGTTGCGTTCCATTTCACAACTAGAATTCCCACAACATGGGGTATGTTGAGGAAAATCCTCAGCCTTTGCCTTATCTGTAAAATGGCACACAGACTGGCCAAATTGGTGAAGATAATGGGGTAGCCTCCATGCAGAATCTGGCTCAGTAAGAAATAAATCCCTCATGCCATTACCAGGTTCCTAACTTCTGTTTGGCTTCTTCTGACCTGCCTCCAACCCTTATAAAGAATGGACTAGAATCCGAGGGACAGTACCAGCCCAATCACGTTAAGAAGCAACACTAAACTATACGAAGCCCAGCTCTTACATTTTTGCACCTAGAATTCTTTGTGTATCTATCTCAAGGTGGTTGATGAAACCAAGAGAACATCCTTCATTGTTGCTTAGCTCTTATCATTGTTGTCCTAAGATCAAAAAGGCGTGGGGTTGTTTCTAGATAATTTGACTTCCCCGAACATTTTAGCAACAAGATAATTCTAGGAAACTGGTTGGGATTTTTGTTGTGCATTAGGAATGGTAAACAACATTCCACCAGATGGGTTTTGGTGGTGTGTAGAAATAGCTTTTTTTAGGAGTCGAAAATCAGTCCCTTTGATGAATTTTAGCCTGACTTTGACTCCAGATATGCTGCACATGTACCAATCTGTGGGTAACATGAATTGCATGTGATTCAATGCTCACTGTCTATTGGACCATTGGTGCTAATGAAGTAAGGCTTCTGTTCAATTAGAAATGAAAGAATTCTTCACTCAATCTTTGCTAATGTGCTCAAGTGCTTTAAGAGACCATCAAAAAGGGTCATATATTTTGTGGTTTAGGATAATTGAAACTCTAAGTTTTCTGTCTTTTCAATAGAAAGTTGCCACAAACAGTACCTTTAATAAGTTGTGTTTGAACAAAAAAGCTACTTTTTTATTGTACAGTAGTTCCTTAGCTTATGAATGCTTCTGTTTGAAAAAAAAAATTATTCCCAAACAAAAGCATTCAGGAAATTCTGCTCCTGTTCACACACTCTGCATTGGGTAACAAACACAGCCATGGCCATCTTCCTCCCACCAACACAAATACAGTCATCTTCCCTAAAAACAAAGTAAGTTCTTAAACCAGGGATCGCTATCTTTTATTCTCAGACAAAACATAATAAAATATCAACCTTATAAAACTTTTGTTGACAAAGAAATCTCAAAAATAAGGTGAAAATCTTATTCAAGTTTCAGAAACATTGATTATTTGTGAGGTAGCTTATTCCTTTCCCTGGTATGATTTGTTGATAGAATGACACATCTCTAACAAACACACAGTCGCTTACAGCCTTAGTTTTTTATTTTTTAAAATCAACATGAAAATCAAGGTTCGAAAATTATTTAGATCCTTTTAAAAACATTGGGGGAAAATATACTCTTATGCTTCTTGTGTTCTTTTTTATAGGATTTCAAAATAGGCTGATAGGAAATGAACAATAGTCATTATACTGTACATTGTTACCTTCAAAATAGTTGCTCAGGGTTCTCGTGTTCTTATGATATAAAGTTTTCATAAGATATGCCAAGTGCCCTACATATCTGCCTATATAATAATTTTAATAACTTCTACAGGATGAGCCTAACCCAATGGAAGTCAGTTGTAATGCCGGCTCCTCAGTGACAGCTCATCAGAACAGGCCAAGCTCTGTTTTCTGCTTGGATGTCATCATTCTGTGACTATGAAAGCATAAAACTGGAGACTGTTCCAGCAGGTCATTGTCGCTACAACTTGCTCAAACAGAAATAAAACAGCTTTTCATGCTTATTGATCTTGGACTTTTTGCCATTTTTATGCTCTGTTGACCTGAAGCTCAGTAAGGATGTATTTTGTAAAAGGCACTGGAAGTTTTCTTTCTCAGTAGATGAGACATTTCACATTTTGGCTGCATGCAAAAACAATTTCTTTCTTTTTTTTTTCCAAATGCATTCTCTCAGTGACTTTAAAAGAATAGTTGATCTTTAAGTAACACATGTGATATTAGTTTTTCCATTTTAAAATAATCACATTATTGCAGACATTTTAATAGCTGTAGAGGTTGCTATGTATTAACATGATTCATGGTCCTTGACAGCACTGTCTCTCACAATCCCCCAGGAATGCAAAATACAAAACTCCGAACACGTTCACATTTTACTGCCTGCAGCTAAAAGAAGGGAAAGAACTTAAAACTGTTGAAACCCTTCAACTTTAAAAGCATTAATAGATGGTCCCAGGGGATTAAATCTAAATCTTAATGTGTAAAAATCAAGTTAATAACCAGAGAGATTAATATGGCTGCATTTGATTATCGTGATAATGCAAACAATTAGTACTGCTAAAGTGAGATGTCTTGGCCTCCTAGTTTGCCCCTCACATCAGTGAGGCACTGGAAACAAATGGAAATAAAACATTTCACTCCAGGATTTTTTTTCCTGCCTTTGTCTTTCCCTCACTGTAGCTGACTCATTTTTTAAAAATTTTTTATTTCACACTAGAATCATCTTTGCCTTTTAAAAATTACAATTTCTATAAAATGGATGGAAATGATCAAGCATCATGAATTTCATAAGGTCAGAAAATTATTCACACACCCTTTGTCCATATCAGTTTCTCTATACATCTTCCTGATAAATGGAAACCCAAGGCTGTTTGAGGGAGAGATAGACAGGGAGAAGGAAACAAAAGAAAGGAATAGGTACCATGTGAGACCCTGAGCATTTAGATGTAAGTTAGTAAGGTTTCCAGGTAATAATAGGCACTTGTATAGTTGTGTTAGCTTTGCACAGGCTGATGCACTAGACAATAATTTTTCCTGATAGTACTTTCTAGAAAAAGAAGAGTGCCTTGGCAAACCTGCTAGGGTTACATTACACCCCCTTATTAGTAAGTTCTTATGTTTTCCTTAATCTTACGTGACTCCCTACTACCCCACCCCCAAAAGAGTGGGCACTTACTCCTATAAAAGAGTCATTTTTGCAAAGAGTAAATCTGGCCATGTGAATTAATGAATCGGCTCTTCTGCCAACAATTAACGAATGTTAAAAGACACCTGCCCTTCAAATTGAAATTGACAAGAAAGAAATATAAGCCTTAATTTAAAAAGCCATTGAGATCTAAAACCTTGTGAAGCTTCAGCAATAAACAGGCATTGCGGAGAGCAGAGATTCATCTGAGGCAGAATCCAATATTCCTTTTTATAAAAATGGCGCTATTTTGCTACCAAAGTAGAATGGTGAATTTAAGGTAGTATGAGTGAAGAGTTAATAAGATGTATTTTGAAACAAGTGAAAACAAAGGAGGCTTAAAGAATGGCCATTTTAGTGATTTATTTGGGGAGGGTGTGCAGACATGTTCTGGCCTATGTCACTTGAACCCTTTTATTTTGCTTCCCAGCCCTGATCTGTGTTGTGCATCAAATGGGGGTCCCGTTTGTTATTTTTGTTTAAGCAGTGTCTGTAGGGAATTCCGGGGACCATTTTAATAAACAGCAGCAACAATGGAATATCTGTTCACTTTCTTCCCCCAAGTATCTAAGGAAAGTGTGTGTGGAGGTAGAGAGTGAATAGCTGTCAGTCGCTGTGGCTCTCTAAGCCTGACAGCCCCCTGACAGTTACTAATATCAGCAGATTTAATGTGTTTAGTCTGGTTGTAAAGGTTTGTGATGTGTTTTTGATTTCCTGCTTCAGAAATGCATTTTGGCTAGAAAACAGGGAACCATACAATTCTTCTTTCTTACCTTACTACAATCAGGAAATTGTTACCTTTGTATGCAATTTATGTGACACAGGAAGTTACTTACATGCATCCTAAGTGTCTCACTTTTTGTTATTCAGTGTGTGAATTTGAGCAAAAAGGTAAGGACTCCAGAGGCAAGGAAGTGCAGCAGAAACTGGTCCCTGCACCTAGGTTGTGTCAAGATTCCCAAAGTGCATTTTAGTTTTCTTTGTCATTGATGCTTCAGTTTGCCTTCATTCTCCCGGGACCGTGAAAGCGCCACGTTGTCTTTTAAAATCATTAGCATTCTCTCTTGCTTTAGAACCCATTTGGAAGAGAATATACACATCACCAGCAAATTGGAACAGAACACTTATCATATTTTACCCTCTAGAAGTGAGAGGTTTATGCAGCTTTCTGTTCCTTGCAACTCTTAAAAATATCTTGTCCCTTTTCCTAGTATCAATTTAAAAACGACAAAGAAAGTGGGGAAAAAACTCTCAGTGAGCTTCTGTTCTCTTCAGAGCTTTTAGTGCTTGTCTTAACTTTGCCTTATTTCTCTATTTCAGGCTTTGTGATAAGTAGTCAAATTCTGTTTTTAACACAGTGTTTTATTTTGTGGTGTATAATGTCAGTAAAGGCTTGGGTGTAAAGATAGTAGTACTAGCATTTTTGTAATTTATAAATTAAATTTATTTTAACTAAATGTTGCTTAAACAATCATATAATGATAACTATAGTTACCCTTAACTTTATGCAGGAGAAAAAAAGACATTGCATTTTGTTTTTTGAGTTTTTTGAAAATAATAACTTCATGTTAGACTCCAAAGTTTTTTGTTGATGTACATCTGTCTCCTTACTATGAAACAGTACATAAATAACAGAAAGTGTGAGAAATATATTGAAAAGTGGTTAGTGAGTATAAACACAAATTTATCCCTTGTTTAATAGAGTATATAGGTATAGAATATTCATATATTTCAAAGCAAAGAGAAACAACTTTTTAAAAATCTACAGAAAATCATATGAAAAGTAGAAGAAAAACAGACAGAGAACCTCACAAAATCGTTGCAATCCCTAAACAACTGCTATCATTTTTATGCAATTCCTTTGTCTACCGGAAATACTACCTCATATTTAAAAACATACCTCATATTTTGTTATTTCAGAGTTCAGAAGGAGGGAACTTGTTTCTTTAAAACGAAGATTTTAAAAGCAAACATGCCAAAGGGGACCTGGGCTCAGAAGAGTCCTGCCTTCAGGGTCAGTGGGTGGCTGGGGTGCACCTCTCCTTCTCTGGGGAAGAGAATTTCCTGCTGTTTTTTTCAGGAGTGACCTAGAAAGAGGTTAATGACTCCAAAGAAGGACTTTTCCCTCAGGGAAAATTTAATCTTGTGACCTTTTTTCTCTATCTGTCCATTTCTCTTAAGTCATAGATGCCCTTCATTTAACTTACATTAAGCTGTTTTATTTTCTCCAAAAACACGGCTGAAGGGACTGCTTGGCTTTCATTTAACCCCTGAACTGGACGCATTTCCAGATGAAATCGCTGTGCAGAGTACGGCTTACAGATCTCCTTTCAAATCTCTGTATTTCACTCTCTGAAAATAATGATAGTTCTAAATACCACCATAGGGAAGTCCAAGATCAGATGCTATTTGTGTTACTCTTAGAATTGTCTTTTCTAGCAGCTGCACACACATGCACGCACACAAATTCACAAGAAAGCCCTGTATGAAAATGAATATATTCTTTAAAAATATAGATTAGGATTCTTCTTATTCTTTTTCTTTTCTTCTATTTTGGAAGTGAGAGTTAATTTACCCGTATGCTCCAAGTGCTAAGACCATCGACAAGGAAGTTTTTATTAAGAAATGTGTAAATGAAAAGGATCTCTTCAGAGAGGCTTTAAGATTATGAGAAAATATCACCTGTATCTAGCCAAATAGTTTCATGTTTTTTTTCTAATGGAGATATGCAGACATGAGTGGATCAAGTTCAGTGTTTGAATACAGTAAAATAAAACTGTAATTATTTTATTATTCTCATGGGTTCAGATTCCTGGTGCAATGAGTTCTTAAGAGTAAAGTGAAAACAGAAACTGCCTTGTGCTCAAAGTTGTCAATTTCTTAAAAACAACTTTTTATTCTGCAACAGATCCAGGACATTTTCAGTATGATCGTATTACTCAGTTTTACTGCCAACATAAAGTGAGGAGAGTATTTCTTAATTTCTAGCATTACAGTACTCCATTTGGAGGCATAGTAAATCCAGAATATTGTGATTTCTGCTAATGTCTAACACATCCTGTATGTAGAGTCTATCATATTTAATATACTATGTTGCTCAGAGAATTCTATTTTTTCTCCCTTTAGAGTAAAAGCTACTCAGAGACTGATGAAGGTACTATAGACTACCACAGAAAGCCCTAGCTGGTGAATCAGTTCATTTCTGTAGGCTCAATCTATCAGTAAGCATGCACTGAGATCACATTGTGTTGTTATCACTTTGCAAGATAGCTATGGCTGATACTGACCCTTGGTTTATCATGAAAACCATTATCAAACGGGGGAAAAAGGCCATTTGTATGTGAATTTTTCTAGTACTGACCAGGAGTACAGGAGAGAAAAAAAAGCATGCATATAAAGGATATCATTTTACAAAGTGATTTTACATATACAATTAAAATTGTGTAAACCACTTGGTTCTTTCAATAATTTGACAATTACTCTTTTCCCCTACCTCACAGAACTGTTGGTGAAATCATAATATGGAAATATTATATGCCAGATCCTGTGCCAAGAGGCTTACACATAAGATAACTGAAGCTCCAAGAGGTGACATAGTTTGTCTAAGAGTGTCAGTCAGACTTCCATTACTGTGGCAAAATACCTGAGAAAATGAGCCAAAAAAGAGAAAAAGTTTACCTGGGCTCATAGTTTCAGACTGCGGTTCCTTGGCCCTTTTGCCTTTGGGCCTGTGGCAAGGCAGAAGATGATAGTAGGGAGCATGTGGCAGAGGAAGAGCTGTCTACCTTATGTTGGCTGGAAAGCAAAGAAAAAAAGGGGCTGGTATCCCAATAGCCCATTGAAGGGCCGTTAATGTACTAACTTCCTCCCATCATGTCCCTCTTCTTCAGCTTGTACAGCCTCCCAATAGTCCCACATGCTAGTGAACAGGCCTTTAATACATGGACTCTTGGGTACACTTATCCAGAGAGTAGCAAGTTAAGATGAGTAACTAAGAGACAAGGCTGGAATTATTCACCCTCCTTCCATCAATGTCCAATGTCTGACACCACCCATCTCAATAAGAGACAATCGCTTCTTTCACATTCTCTCTGACTTTGTTAGACTCTAGCTTAGCTGATGGCATTCCCATTACCTGTTTTACTCAAGCAGGGATCTGGGAGTCCTCACTTCTTTCATTCCACCCAACCAGGCACCAAGGGCTGGGATCATTGCCTACATACCCCACCCCCTAAAGATCTACAACTGTTGGTCCCCAGTCTCAAGCCCTAAAATGAGTTGTGATCCTCAAGAGCCACATTTGTTGGAATCAACCCAAATTAGTCTCCACTTTCCTATTTCCCTATCCCAGTACTCTACCACATGAACTTTCTGAAGCCTAGGTAGGATCCTGTTTTTATTCTTCTGCTGAAGCCCTCAGAGGACCCTCATTGGCAGCTAACTCAGTCCAGTCTAACCATCTGTGACCACCATTTATCCTTCTCAGCCCACAGTTCCAGACTACTTATAGTTCAATGTTTGTTCAAATTTTTATCTTTTACGTATTCTGCCCTTTCTATTTTAAGTGCCATGATTTCCATGTTTTGGGGAAAGCAAGTGTCTGGCCACCCTTTGAATTTAGGTTATTAAGAAACAATTCCCTGCTTTCTTATCTCCAAAGGGTGTTGATAAGCCTGTGTGCTATGCTATCTACGAGTCTAGAATCAACATCTCTCTGCACTCATCATATTTTAGTAAAATTACTTATTTGCATTCAGCCCTTGCCTAATAAATTATGAACTTCTTGAGACAAAGGATTACTTATTTTGTAATTTTACATTGTGTCTGGAACATGATAAAATGCTGAGTTGGAAAAAGTGAATGATCATTAGGGCTGAGTGTTATAGGTGAGTCAAGAGGGGAGAAGATGGAGAAAGTGGATGGTTCTAGAAGAACAGATAGGTGGCGCAGATAACCTCCCGGGGGCAGAGTCCAAGAGAGATGGTTATGGGTATAAAATAGGTCATCAGGGTTCTAGGACATGGGTGTGAGGTCATGTGGAGAGAAATATTAAATTATTTTGAAATGTGAATAATTCTTTTTTATCTATCATTGTCCATTGGAACTCATCTTTGAAAGATATGTATTTTAGATCTTTCTAGGCTGAGGAATGCAAACAATTGTAACACTTTGCAGAAACATTTTTCTGGAGAATCCAGTTGAAATGAGGGAAAAGGCAAATCTTGAGATTTCTGAATGATGTGGGTCAGGAAGTTCACAGGCGTACCCCTAGGCTTATAGGCAGCTAAGCTTCCCTTGGGATGGGGAGTCCTACTCCTTTGGAACAAGCTGAGACTCTGCAACTGGCTCCCGGAAGGCATCGCCCTCCCCCTTGAATTCACACCAAGGCACTGTTTGAACTAATATTGCCCTGCAGAGCCCCCTCCATCATCATTATTTTATTTCTTTCTCTGAATAATCCCTGCTTTGTTTTTTATTAAAGTGGAACAACCAGAATTACAGCGGTATTTCAGGAGTAGGTAAGGTGTGCAGGATTTGCTAGCATTTTCTAACATATCTGTAGGTGCCTCTTGGGCTGTAACCATGTCTATGGAAAGGCTCATGTCTGTGGAAATGCTAGGGTGCAGCTTCATGGCTATGTGCTATATTCAGCTCATCCAAGCTGCAGAGTCAGCTCCACTCACCTCTTACCACTCAGCGTTTTGTGACATCAGTGCAGTAAGTTGACATGGGTTATGGTAAGAGTATTCATACTACAGAAAATGGCATGCGCTGCATCAAAGCTTCTTTCTCTACCTAGAGAGGTGATATATCAGTGTCCTGCATACTGTATATACCTTTGCTTTTGTTAATTGATTTCTGCAGCCAATAACTTTATACGTAAAATGAGTATTTGAATTTTTGTTCTGTAACAATTGCATAGCTTTGGAATTCTGACATTGAAATTTATATGCTGGTCATTAGATCAACTATTTTTATGGTGCTGTGAAGTGAACTCAGAGACTTCACACTGTGCTGTGCCCCAACCCTTCTTACAGTTTTTGAGAAGGTTCTAAGTCATTAGGTTGCTCAGGATAGTGTCAAACTTGTCACCTTCTTGATTTAACCTCAGAGAATGCTGTGATTGTAGCCATGTACCACCACACTCAGTTGGGGTCAAGTTTTATAGTCTCTGAGATCTTTGGTTTGTTCCAAGTGGAGCAGGAAGACATCTCAAGTGTAGTCATTTATAAGCCTGGATATATCACTGTATACTTACTATCTATATCATTCATAAAATCCCCAAATTTGTCACTCTTATTATGAATTCTCTGAAGTCTATTGGAGTCTCCGGGAAAATGCTTGGCTTCAGAAGCCTTTGCCACAGCGAGGAGAATACTTCCTTGCTCATCTGTTGGATTAAGGAGTAAACACAGAGGACAGGTCTGGATCCAGCTTGACGCTTGGAGCCAAGATGACTAGTGAGGTATGAGTAAGAAGACATGATTGCTGTTTGAAACCCCTGAATTTTAAGGGAGGTTGCTCTGTAGCATTATTGTGGCAGTAATTGACTGACACATCATGTAATTTGCATGAACAACGTGGATCACAGAGACTTTTCTCTTTTGAATTAAGAGCTCATTTTCAAGAAAAACAACAAGTATTCTGATCAGTTAGTTAACAGTTATCAAATATCTTCTATGTTCTAGGCAGTTTCAGATGCTATAATTGAGAAAGAGACAATTTTGCTTTCTTGAAGCTGATCTTTTATTGCTGTTATTTCCAGCAAGGTATCCACTAATCATATATAGATATTTAAATGAACTTTCATTTAAAACTAACTAAACAATAAAATAAAATTTAATTCAATTTAAACATGAAGTTCCTTGGCTTCACCAGCCACGCTTCAAGCGCTCAACTGCACAGGAACTACCACTGACTATATCACGCAGCGCAGAGAATGTTTCTGTTGTTGCAGACAGCTGCACAGGGGAGTAGAATTCTACTGGAAAAAGACCAACAATAAAAAGAAAAAAGTAAGCCACCCATAGGGTGTGCCCCTGTAATCCCAGATTCTGGGAAGCTGACGCAGGAGGACCTCAAGTTTAAACTTATCTTTGGCAATTTAATGACTCCATGAGGCTCTATCTTAAAATAAATTTTAAAACAAGGACTGGGGAAGCAGCTCAGTGTGAAGGCCCTGGGTTCAAAAACAGTATGACAAAAGCAAAGTAAAACAAAATAAATGAACAGAGTAATTTTGGATGACAATGAAATAATTTTGCATAACAATGAAGAGACTAGAAGAGGAGGGATGAATAGGAGTATGTGCAGAGGGTGCTGAGGGCTACAAAGGAGCATCTGGGTAAAGCTTTGAGGACTAATCCTACCAGGCCCAGAGCACAGGAAGTGCAAAGGCCCTGAGGTGAGAAGCCCAGCATGTTTCAGAAAAGGAAAGGTACATGCAACATAAACTCGGTGAAGTCAGAGAGACAGGGAGGGCAGACAGGGAGCCAGAGAGGAGCAGGGGGTGGGTCCTACAGAGTCATGTATGTGTGGGAAAGGGCCTGAATTTCTATTGCAATTGTAATTAGCAATTAAAACAAAAAGCACTGAAGAGTTTTCAACAAGGAATGAAGCAACCTGACTTTTATTTTTCAAAATTCTGCTCTGGGCATATGAAGTGGATCTTATAAGGGTGAAATTCCAGATCTGGGGAGATAGAAAGGGATAATAAATGTAACTGTAGAGAAAGAAAGTGGAGACTGTAAGATTGCTATCAGGATAAAAGAATCCATAGCCCCAAATCATTTCTTAAAGCTATAGCTCTGTGTGGCCCTGCTGGAAGATGGATGCATATTCCAAAAAGACTAGCAGGGCTAACGCTAAGAGAGATTTGGGAGCTGTCTGAGAGACCTTTTTTTCTCCGATGCCTCTCAGCATCTGGGCAGCAAAGGGGCCGTCAGGACACCTGCGTGGGGATGAAAGGAGAGATCTGGGAGCTCTGCAGGGGCCTGAGAAAATTATAAACATGGGTGTGGCAAAACTACTGTAATCAGGAATATTATTTATTGCTAATGGAGAGCAAAATCCTGCCATTAGTAGCAAAGTGGACAAGTCTTGAGGACACAATGTTAGGTGAAATAATCTAGGCATGGAAAGACAAATACATGTTCAGACTTGGATAGTGAAGCTAAAAACAAAATGAAACAACAACAACAATGACAAAAAGTTGATTATATAGGAGAGTAAGATAGTGGTTACCCGAAGGCCAGCAGGTAAGGGGAGAGAAAAGTTGGATAGCACCAAAACGCATTGTGAGAGGAGCAATGCATCTCAGTGTGCTATAGCACGGACGGGTGCATGTCATTGATAAGAGTTCATTATGTATTTCCAAATAGCTGGAAGAACTTTAAATGTTTTCAACAAAAAGAAATAATACTTAAGATGGTGAAAATACTAAGTACCCTGATTTGATCATTACACATTTTATACATGTTTAGGCGTATCGCACAACCTCCCACAAATATGTAAAATTATAATGAGTCAATTAAAAATAAAAATTTAAAAATCCAAGAGCAAATCATAAGCCATGACAAAAAAAAGGAAGGACTAAGGTAATAGGTGCAGAATGAGCTACTACTAGAGAAATGAATGCCTGAAAAGGGAAAAGCAATAAAAGACAGGTTTTTTTTGCAACAATTCCCTGGACTTGCAGAGGAGCAAACATTTGGAAAAGTCAGCAAAAGAAAAATGCATCCTATATTACATTTCTGATCTGAGGAGACAAAAGGATTCCTCAACACTATGAAGCACTATGAAGTTCTTGGAACCATGCTGCTCACACTTTTACAAAATAATTGGGGATGATTCTTCTCCTAACTAACACTATGACTTAGAGCAAATCCCTTAGTACCTGAGACTTTGTTTCTGCTTCACTAAATAAGAAGATGGGGTTACTTAACAAGCCACAAGTTTTTCTCAGCTCCAAAATGAATACATGGTATGATTCATTCAAACTTAGAAAATATGAATGTGTGTGTGGTTTAGAAAAGGAACACTTTTCCAAAAGTTTCTTTTGGAAGAACTATATAGAAAGTAAGAGAAAAAAAAAGACTTTGTGCCTGAACTTTGTGCTAATAATTTAACTCAGTCAAGGATAATAGATATTTTACTTGGAAATAGTAACCAGTGATAACCTGTATAGCTAAAGAGACATTATTCCATTATGTCTATTGAGAAACATAATAAATGTGAGGAAGAGAAGAATGAAATACTCTAACACCATGCCCAAAGCCACTTTCCCTATTTGTGTCTGGCAAAACCCTTACCAGACTTGGTTGGAGTACTTGTAGTTTTCCTTCTTAGCTAGATCTTGAGTTCTTGAGAGCAAAATTTTGATCCTTCCCCCACCCTTACCTCTTATGCAGTTCCAATCACAGAATAACTATACATTAAATGCGAGTTGAATTAATGATATGTAGTGAAAAGTTATGGCTGATACAATGAAAATAGGTAGAACAAAAGCTTTAGAGAATTCTTTAATTAAGACGGAGGTATATCATATGTGAAGCTCTGGATTCTTTTTCAATCCCTAACACTACAAAAAAGAAAAGAAAGAAAAAAGGAGATAAAGAAGGAAGGAGAATAAAGAAAGAGGAAAGGGGGAAAAAGAGAGAGAGAGAGAGAGAGAGAGAGAGGGAGAGAGAGAGATGGAGGTACACCCATGCAGGTATTCAATTATAAAAGGCTCAGAGAAAAACTTTTAAAGTGGTTGTATTGAAAGAATCAATAATAACAACAAAAAAGAATGAGATGAAAAAAATTATAGACAACCAATAACTGGAAAGACAAAGACACACAAAGATGGGACAGAGAGAGTCTTGAGAAGATCTAGGAAAATAAGCAAAGGAGGTCTTTGGATGGAGAGTACAAGGTTGGAGAAAGCTAAGAAACAAGTGAGAGGCAAGCCCACACAATTTCAAGTCACAACACAGATTTATTACCTGTATTAATACATGAGAATAAAACACAGATTTATAAGATTAGGCTTAGTGGGTGAGTTTTTTGTTGGGGCTGAAAATAAATAATTAGAGAATATAAGTAAGAGTGGAGATTAATATTCATAATAACTAGCTCCACAAGGGAAAAGTTCCCATTATGAAACCTTACAGAAGAAAAGCTCAAATTATTATTGGAAAACACAGCTGGCAGAAAGGGAAACAAACCCCCTACCTTCAACTTTACACTGGGTACCAGTCCAGTACTGGGTACTTTGCAGAGTTATTTCCTTAGACTAAAAATATTAATTATGCCTTTTCACACCAGGGGAAAGAAATACTGTAGAGGTAAATATGCTCGTTTCCTTCTTCACATACATATCTGCCTAGAAAACAGATGACAAATGTGGCAAGAAGGGAATAGTAAATAACATTTTTACATGGAATCTTATTTTACAGAATTCGTGCTAAGAGGCTGAAGACGTAGCTCAGAGGTAGAGCACTTGCCTAGCATGCATGAGGTCCTGGGTTTGATCCTCATTAGTAGGGAGCTGGGGGGAAGGCTTGAGGGGACTAGGGAGTGTGGTGGAGGGCAGAGAGTGAGCTTGTAAGAAATTTTAAAAAGATTAACAAAATTACCTAAAGAAAATGCTCAAGGTCTGAAATTTGAAAGAATTCAAAACACTATGATTACTGGTTATTTTCGTCCCCTATTGCATATCTATCCACTTTTTGGGGGGGCACTACATCTTGGGGATTAAGGAAGAGTGCAGGAACTCATGTGTGCATCTTCTCAAAAAGGTGGGTAAGTGATCCTCTCCCCTGCACCCTGGCGTGGCACCCAGGCGAATGACCTCAGCTTTGCCCTCAGACGTCCTCCCAGAAGCCCAGGTCTTAGTTCAAGCTCAGTAGCAGCAGTGAAGCCAAAGCCTGGCAGTGCTCAAGCCTGTGATTTCCTGCCTGCAGACCTGGGGCAGGACCTAGACTGAGCTCTGACAGACTTTTCCTCTCCTTGCCGGGGCATCCTCTGAGCTTCCTTCTTCAGCCTTCCTCAGTCCCAGCTGCCTGAAGCTTTCTCAACGTGTTGCTTTCCTGTGTCAGTTTGCCTAAGCCAATTACTAAGAAACCCAACTGTTACACCAACTTACTGACAGTGATGATTAATAAAGTTGAAAGAAAAGAGAATGTCCTCATTAGGTCATTTATTCAATAAATATGTTGTAAGTCAATGGGATGGTTTGGGCATTATGTTAGATTGTGGCGAAACAGAGCCGACTTCTTCATTAGAACCTGCTGCTACTTACACAACTCGGGGAGTCTGACATGTAAACTGCATTTCTAGGACTGTGTGCCAGTTCTCCACTGGGTATGACCAATTACCCCCAAACTAAGTGAAATAAAATAAAATAAATAAAATCTCACCTTTTTGAGGGTCCGGAATCTGGGAGCGGCTTAGCTGGGATTTCTGGCCACAGGTCTCTCACAAAGTTGGGTCCAAGGGGTCAGGCAGCAAAAAGGGCTCTCATGTGCAGACTGAGCCAGAGGAGGAGGCCTCCCAAAGTTCACACACATGCTCCTGGGACTCCTTCTTTCTTCCTTGGTTTTGATGACTTCTGGAAAGGCAGATGACAATATGATTGCTGCTTCTCTCAGAACGAGCAAATGAGGAAAATCAGAGAGGGAGACAGATAGCAGGGGAGTGTGGGGAGAAGAATGGGAGGAGAGTCCAACAAAGATTAAGTGAGATGAATTTTGGACGTCCATCATCTAATCTTAGCAGTGGCCTCCCATCACGTCCACCATTTTCTCTTTGTGAGACGCAGTTCACGAGGCAGGACCCTCACTCAGGAACTGCGGAGACACGCAGCATGAATACCAAAGGCAGGCATCACGGAGAGCCATCTTGAAAGCAGCCTACCACCAAATCCACCTTCCTGTGGGTGAATTGGGCACACAAGGGGCACATCAGGTGGCAGGAAAAGGCAAAAAGAAGAAGAGAATGGAGTGGAGAATTGAGGGAAGCTTTTAGGGAAAAGTCAAACTTCACGGGAGTCCATGCAAAAAAGCTTACTGAAATGTTTCTTACAAATTAAACAGAGAAGAGGGCGAGAAATGTGAACCTCTCAAGCCAACAGGTTACATCCCGCAGATGCTGCTGCCAGAATTTGCAGGGAGTTGTCTGCAGTGTGCATCAATGCCCACACACACTCAACACCATAGTAAACAGGAGAGAGATTAAAGGTACTGAACACACTCACCAGAAGGGGGTAGTTGGTAGGGAACACCCAGGAGGCCACAGTCCACACAACAGGTAGCCTTAGGTGTGAACCCTGAGAAAGCAGAGGGTTTAAAATCCACACGTATTAGATGGAGATTTAGAAATTTGATTGGGGAAACTGATTAACCCAAAGGCAGGAAGTCATCAAAGACGAAAGGCAAGCTTGGGGTACAGATACACAAACCCATTTGGAAAACTAGGCAGTGAGATAAGCCAGCTCATCCATCTCATCCTTAAGAGCTGGGAAATCATCTCCAGAACTTGGTTCGCAGGCCACTGGCATACAAGGAGAAGGTAGATTGAGACTTCCAACTGAATGCATATTTGAAGATGTCCAGGGTATAAAGTCAACAGAAGATATATGTAGAAGTATGGAAAAAGAAAAAAAATGAAAAATTAGGAAAGGAGTCCCCTTTAAAATCCTAACGGTATGTTTGGGAGAAAGAATCTTGTAAGACAAAATTAAGAAAGATGAGAGGAAGGCAAGGAGAAAATAAAAACTTGGGGTCCCTGTGGAACTGATTCTGCCTCATCAAATGTTTTTAATTCCATTTTTTATACATAAGTTATAACTGGCAACCTCTGTTGAGACTGTTTTATTATTGCCTTATGGAAATGCAAGGCCAATATGATTAAAAGGCAATGTATTCACTTCCCAGGGAAGGGGAGCTGGGAACGATGAACTTAAGGCTTTTCTTCAGAGTGACATTTTTATGTTACAATTTTAATAAAAAATAAAGAAAAGGGGGAAGAAGAGTGGGGAAAACATTTAAGTTTCATCTTCTTCACTTTGAATGATAGTGAGCGGTCAGAACACTTTAAAAACAATAGGAAAGGGCAGGATATGAAAACATCAAAGCCACAACGCAAAGATTATCATGTGGGGGTAAAGAGATGGGATTTGAATATCCCAGACTGATAACACTATGGTAATACCTAAGAAAAATGATTCGCGTACTGCAAAGTTGTGGTCTTTTTTGGGAAAATAATGCAATATAGCAGCAGATATATTGTGCATATGCTATCCAAAATTTTTAGGGTATAGTTTGGTGTAGTAATAACAGTTGAAATGAACAAATGAGGGTTTTGAACTCCACCAATCAAAGAAAATAAACTTTTTTTAAGGAGGGGAAAACCCATGAATAAAGGTCAAAGCAATACACACACACACACACACACACACACACACACACACACACACACACACATCCATGCACACAGGCAAACCTGTACACACACATGATTGAGAACTCTGATGGGAACTTTCTGGTAAGAGTTTTCCTTAAAGAGCAAAATAAAAGATAAAAGGAAACAGAGAGAAAAATCTTTTGCAAATGGGAAAGGGACCAAGAGATGGAGGGCGAGGGGAGAAAGAGGAGGGAACGAAGACATGAAAAGAATTAAGATGTGTTATGTACACGTACCAATTCCCTTGGATGACTGCAAGCAATAAAATAAAATAAAAATTTGAAAGAAAAAAGAGAGAATGTTGACTCCACTTGTTATGAATTGAGTCTATAAGCATGTCAGTGTTGAAGGGCAAATAGTATCAGCAGCCTTTGCCTACATAGTGTAAAGGGGACATGAAGAATGACCACCTCTTCATCTGGTTATCTGCATTCACTTCAGTCACCGCCATATTTGGACTCGCCTAAAGAATATCCTTGGAAATCACCGCGTAGAAGGTTATGGTCAAGAAAACTGCCTAAGACAACCTCAGAAGATTGTACGAGTTAAAATGGGAAACAGGGTTTGAGAAACTTATGTACAAAGCAATTTATTTACTTTTGAACTTGGAAATTTTGCATTTAGGGGAATGAAGTTATCAAAATTGAAAACAGTAACACTGGCACTATAGGCAGAGAAAAATGGGTGTCATACTGAAAGTGGAATGGCTACAGCATTCCCTCATCAGAATTCTCTATTAATTGGTATTTCTGCATGTCTTGATTATACTGGTAATGAATGTTCATAAGTATTAATCCAAAAGGACCAAAAATTATGAAATATAGTGTAAATCATCAAAGACAGGCTAGATGCTATTCAAGGAAACTTCAGAGATAAGAGAATTTACTGTGTTCTAATTCTTTGAAAATTCTCAATCTATATAATAGACAACATCCATTTCTAAACTGCAGGACAGCAAATAGCTTATTTTATTTAATTCTTAACTATTTCTAAACACAAGAAAAATTTCTATGCTAACATCTTGTTATTGATACCAGGACTGTAGTGTATAGTCTCTCTCTTTTCCTCATTATAACAGAAGAAGTCTATGTTTCCCCCTCTCTGAAACTCTAGTTTTATAAAATCTTGGCTATATTTTATAATAATTTAAAGAAAAAATCTCAAAAATTATTTCATTCCAGATAAAATTATAGTATTCTGGGTCATTTCAAAATAAGATACAAAACCATTATTTCTGTTAATGAACAGGAATTTCACTGCCTATTTATTTATTCTGTCACAACTCCATCACAGCAAAAAGGCAGCATCTATGTAACTTTAAAAATTAACCTCCAAAAGAGCAGATGGTCACATCAATTCTTTGCTATGCATTGCTTTTCAATGTAATTTTACCCTTTTTATTAATTGTACTTACTTTTATTGTGAAAAAGCTTCTTTTAATTATCTGCAGTTTTTAATGATCAAGTTTTACTTTTTTATGAACCACAGTATTAACCAGATATTATGGGATTTTATTAATTATTTTAAAGTATGCTAATCAAGGAAATCTATCATGTTCCTTGGTACAAAAACTTGTATATAAAATTTGGGGGATATAAACCAAATTACGTGCTCTATTTCAAATATATAAAATTAATTCAATTATGTGTATCTTAAACTGTAAAGATATTTACCCACAGGCATGATTATCTAGATATGCCATATAACTTTGCAAAAATGCTGAAAATATTATTTGCTGTTTTTTTTGGAAATATGGAATCTTTGAAGATACTCTATTTTATTATCTATAAGTTTTATATTTCTGATTACAGTAATTATTTTCAGCCCGTGCCAATAAGCTCTATAAAAACATAATATCAGAATACTTAAAAAGATGGATTCAATTTCTATCAATTGCTTTATGCCTTTATAGTCTCATTAATGGTAACATTCTCAATTTTTGTGAGATCATTTACCTATATTCTTAATTCTTCAGAATTCTCAAATGATTACAATCTAATTTCTCTAATATACTGCAATCTGTTTTCTTGAGCTGATGCCTCAACATTTAAACTTTCAAAAGTAGTGCCTGTTAATTGAAATAGCATCTTACCATAACACCCTTGTTTCCAAACTTCTAAAGTAAAGAAAGGAAATGTTCTCCTCTTTTGGTGTTTCAGTGTACTAACAGGAATCTTTGGGGTAGTTATGAAAGCCACAGAAAGAAAAAAATAGTGACAAACCTCTAGCTTTATATAATTTTATATATGCTGTATTTAAATTTTTTAAAATGTCCCTGAATTACATTAGTAACGTATAACATAAACAAGTCAAGTGTACAGCACGCATTATTAAAACATTACCATTTTTTGATATAGTTCACATAAACAGGAAAGTACTTAGGCATGTATATCAGTAAATTCTAAAAAATACCTAAGGACTCAAATTTCATGGAAGAAAAAATTGCCAAGTGAATAAGACAGTGAAAAAATTGAAAGCTGAATTTATTATTCATAATGGTAAAATACATTTGCCAAATGTAGACACTTAGTACATATTTTCCATGTCAAGTTTTTTTGCAGTCAAATATTACTACCTATTTCATAGACTAGGAAAATATATAGGATGTGGTTTAGAGGCTAATGGATATCAAGTATCTTATCAAAGATTAAGTGTACAAGTAATGTAATCCCTACAAGTTAAGGGAAGTGTGGCTGGGTATAGTTTCTGCATCCTAAAAAAAATTACCTTTCTGAACATGTCACTGAGGTTTTGCACAAATGTTAATTAAAAGCCCTTTAGATGTTCTAATGTTAATATGAATGCATGTGTACAAATAATGCACATATATTTTATACATACATACACATTATACTAGGGATGGCTTTCAACAAAACTGTGTCTTTTCATATGACTTTAAATCCTATAAGTAATATAGACACATTATTCAGAGAGCTATTACACAAGGTCTTAGCCTGCAACTAACAAAAAATCTAGAGTGAGTCTTTAAAATAATCTGAGAATGTTACTTAAAATAGTAGTATAGATAAGTATACATGTGTTAAAGATATTTATATAATGAGTACTATATTGATGTATTTGTAATTGGTTTAAATACCAGATAGCAACTTTGACACCATTACTTATAATTTATCAAAGAGATTTATGCTTTGCACCTGACATTTTATATTGAAGATTTACTTAAACTGGTATTTAATGTGTTTTCTGTAATTAACTCTTTGAGGTCTGATTTCATGGACACAGAATTTCCCTAACATGAATCCAACCTTCAGCAATATCTTTATTGTTGGATTAAAAAATATTAATCTTTTTCCAGTAAAAGTCTCAGTTCCTAGTGTTTGTTTCAACAGTGCAAGATTTTCCAATAAGTGCAAAATATCTTAAAAGTAGATGCTACAGAGTTCATGTAAGAAAAAATTTATAAATTAAGTCAGCCATCAGTTAATAAGAAATGGAAAGTTAATTATGCAAATACTTAAATCTTAATAGAAAGACTGAATGTAATGATCTGTCTTATTTCAAACTTCATACTTATTTATTTGTAATCTGTACCAAAAAATCCCTAAAACGTACAAGCCTCATGTTTTTTTCTTCTGTTTATCCATGAGATGTTGTACAGTTTGCTTACTGGATAGTACAATTCGTCAGATAATAGTGTGCCATAAATGGTTCAATGGGTGACATTTTGATTGCAGTTGAATTTTGACTTGTAAGAATGGGAAGAACACATGTAAAAGTTGAAGAAGACAAATAAGCAAATATGTTATGGATCCCTTGCCCCCAATATTAATTTTGATAAGGAAGCAAAACTGTTTATTAATTGGGCATGTTTATTTGAATATGCTAATTATGTTTTCCTGTGTTGTTCAAAGAAAGACAAAACTCAGTTTTCATTCTTTAGCATCTGTATCGCCTTCATCAGATGCATCTGGATAGTTTATGTTTTCAATGTCTGTTTATATATGAAGCACAAAAATAACTGTGAGCCTACCTAGCAGCGGCCAGTGGAAACCAAGTGCTTACCAATTCCATGGAACTGATTAGTTCACGTGGAATATAATGGTAAAGGATGCTAAAATCAGGGGGAGTTTTGTCTGCTACGTCTGGTAACACTTGCCCCTCCAAAAAGTACAATGTATTACGTGTGTTTGTTTTGGGTTTTGACACCCCTTAATGAGACCCAAGGAAACAGTTGTCCATTCCGTAGTAAAATTCCTTCCTCTTGGTCCTTTATTAACCTATGGTCAACAGTGACACTGGAGGATTTGCAAGGTTGATGCTTTTTACCCTGAGATAATGGCTATGGCTGCATGGAC